>MKEJ01087316.1:0-23794 GCA_001753735.1 Embelia ribes
GTTCAAAGAAAAAAGTAAAAAATCGAAAATGTCATAAGTTGTGGTAGCTCACCAAGAGTAACCCCCATCCGGTTGGCATGAAAGCAAGGATGCATATAATGATATCCTTAAAAGTCATATGGGGAAGAGCTATTAGAACAGCTAGAATGCTAACAAACGAGATGAAGATAAAGCCGTTGATCAAACGGAACACGATCTGGAAGTCTGCACTAAATTTACTCCTTCCAACTGATACCACCTGCAATTATTGGAAACCGGTCAATAAAACTTACTCATTTGGACCATGGTAACTAGTGTAAGTCTAAATTTTGATTCACTTGTATATTTACATAAACCCAATCAATAAATAGTGATGGTGTGCCTATTATGAAAATGGCATCTACACAAGATTTGACAAAAGCACAGAGAAATTAAGATTACGAAGACTTAGCAGAAAATGAAATGGTTCACTATTTCAAGCAAAATGCATCCAAAACACCAGAAAAGCACCATAAGAAAAAGATGTATCTTTGTCCGTAAAGTATACCAAGATGGAACATATAACAAGTAAAAAATAAAAATAAAAAATAAAATAAAGCAAGAATACTCGAGCTAAAATGACACCAGGTGAACAGAAGAGTCAAATGCCTCACCTTCATCACAAACAATACTAGAAAGATCACAAGCCAAGAAATACCATAGACCTGCACATTCAATCAATACGTAGTGAGCAAAATAGAAAATCATATGAAGATTCAGTTTTTTCCTCTTTTCTTATGCCTATACATATCGCAATCAAAAGGGACAAGTACCAGAACGCTTTGGGTTTTCTTTGTGAGAGTGAGGTGATATATTAGTCCATACTGATAGAGGAAAAACCGCAGTGACAATAAGATCTCAAAAAGCAGTCCCCGGTTCCCAGAATGACGAAGATGCTCTTGCTCTTTTTCCCACCACGATTCCCAACTCTTTTCAGGGAGAACACCAATCCCTCCTCGGTTATTTATCCATTTGTTCCAATCTGTCCAGTCATCCACAATTTTTTGCCACTCAAACCCTGAGGGATTGAAAAGGAATGGAGCAAAAAGCCATGTTGCCACCATAAACCACATTGATACTGTTATAAGTATATAAGGTATTGAGTTCCTATAGGATTGGCCAAAGATTGCATATACGAGTAGTAGAATCATCAATTCAATTCCCTTGACAAAATGACTACGAGAGTAAAGCCTGTAGTTATCAGCAAATTTTGCATGAAACACTACAAAGCCACGGCCTGTTCCTCTATAATGGGCACCCCCATGTAGCAAGGTTCTTCCATAGTAGTGGGTTTTTGTTCCAAGAGAGAATGTGAAGAACACAGGAGCTAGTTGTAGTTGCATAAGGAGAAAGTCACTCAATGCATTACGGAAACCTCTCTCAAGGCCAATTTCCATCATCATAGGCAAGGCCATCAAAAGCCCAATTTGCACAACAGACTGTGAAGCAAGAGCTACTTGAAGAGGTTTGTTATCCCGTATGGCTTCTTGAGTAATCAATCCTCGTTCAAGTCCACTCAGAGAGAGATAAAGGCGTCCATAAAGGAATACGTACACAGTAAGCACAGTAAGCTGCCAAAGTACACATGCATTAATTATACAGCGATTAAGAGAAGAAAAAGAAAAACAATCACCAATGGCACAGAATGAAGGACAAAAATTAGGGCTGATATCATACCATCGTGCTGAAATAAAATCCAATAGTGGTGAAATAGCATGACATCATACGAAAGAAGTCAAACCGATGACCAAGTCTGTATAAATCACGACTCATAGTCTGTTCACCATTGCCATTGGCTATCTTAGCCTCAAACATAGAGATCTGATTAAGGCCCACATCTCTCCCTTTACCAACTTGTATGTACTCGTGATGAGTAACAGTGCCTCCACGTAGAGTAGAGTTGAAACCTTCACATAAGAGTATGCATGATGTCTGAAATGTGTTTTAAGTTTCTTACAGAAAGGATTGGAAGTCCTAGAGCAAAGTAATACCTGCAAATATATCCTCACTTAGGTTTGTCACTTTGGAAGCCTTGCTGACACCACCTCGGGTCAAATGGAAGAGTCTATCAAAAACATCTGGATGTCCATAGTGGAACCGAACCCTAAATGAAGCAAATGGGGGAAAAGGAATTATGATCATAGAAGAACCAAAATGTAACTTAATTGGGCACCAATTAACAACTAAACAAGAAAACAAATGGCAACTGCTATTAACATTCAAATGGGTTTCTTAAAGAAAATTCGTTTATGCTACATTATCTTATTTTGTGAAATTTCACAGCATATTTTTCTTGAAGTTACGTAAATACTACCACGGTTGTCAACAAAGAGACTTTTGAAAAACCCATTGGAAGTGAACACCACATAAAAAAAATAAAAAAATACAACCCATAAAAGATGGATCATGATATTTGTCAGAAAATTGTAACTCGAAAAATATAAGAGAAAGAAAGAACTAAAAATTATGCCCCATGAACGCACATGGGCCTATAGCTACTGAATTTATAGCAATCAAGCTACATAATCTTACCTCAAAGGGTTGGCCAATAATCTCTGTCCAATCGTCACAAAGCTAGTCTCTTGATTTGACATGAACCATGCAAGAGAAGAAACACTGAGCAGAGAAAAAAAGAGGGATGTCATAAACCACATAAAGTCAGCACTCGTGCAGAAGTGTTAACAAAGTATTGCAACTTTAATTGTGCTAAAAGGAAAAAAATGAAACCGGATGGGTATGTACCTGCCGGTAAATATGTGTTCCCTAAGTCCCAGGATAGTTGGATTCCTCACACCATGTTTTGTTAGAAATTCTTGGAGCAAGTTCCTCATTTTGAAGGCTTCTTCCATGTAGTTATCCTGTAATTGGCATTTTTAGATCTTATTGAACATATAAGAATTCTAATTGATAAAACTTGGATAAAAATATACCTAGACAGTACCTGGTTCATATCTATAGTTTGCAAGCCTTCCCCACGTGTGAATATGATGGCATGATTTTGATTTTCTGGTTTGCCTTCACCCAATATTGCAGGTCCTGGGAGCTTTATCCGATAGATAACCTTGATAGGGTAATTTGAAGTCTTGTCAAAACTTCACACTATGGTATATGGACAGCCTAGTGCACAAAGCTCCCGCATTGCAGAAGCTAGGAGGGTCTTGTGTACACAACCTTACCCCTGTTTCCAGAGAGGTGATTTCCAATAGGACGAACCCGTGACCCATAAGTCGCAATGGAGGTGTGCATGGCCCTCACTTATAAAAATTTAAGTTAGAACTTTAAATACCACCAATATCAATCTCAAGTAACTGAAACATTAAAATTGTAACTAACAAGACTGTAATGATGGACCAGAGTGATCTTTTAATTTCTTCCCCGAGCAGCCATCTTATGAATCAACAACAAATTGTTGATTTAAAAGACTGTCTCCTTAAAATTCTGCATATCTTCCCAAATTGTTATAACTATTCAGCTTACTTCAATCTTTATAACCATTGTCTATGAATCTGACATCGGAGATACATAATTAAATAAAAATTTGATAAAAACCTGCTCACAAATTACAACATTTAATGCTTCTTGAAATACTTCAAAGAACTGTCATACATTCATGAAAGTGATTGGTAATGGTTGGTCTTGATTCATTAGTTAAATCTGAAACTCCTACCTGGTCTAGGCTTTGACCTGGATCAGATGAATCAACAGACTTTGGTACAGCCTTCACCAGAGCTGAATAATAGACTTTCTCCACAGTCCTTTTGTATTTATCTTTACTGGGTTCCTCAACCTCATCAACATACGCTACACGAACAGATGGATATCTGATACACAAATAAATGAACATGATGAGGAGACGTGGTAATTGAAAAGAGTACAAGTAAAACATATTAATACAATTATAGAGCTTTACGTTGTCATCAGCCTAAGAATATCCTTGGCACGGGGATCACCAGATCTTTTCTGAATGCCATATTGCTGGCATGACACTACGTATGTGAACTTCATATCTGCTACAGCTTGACATTGTGTCATCAATGACCTTTCATTTTTTAATTGTTCCTCAGTAGTTAATTCAGCAGCTTTATAGCCTTTCATCAACTCTGCAGAAAAACAGTATGTTGCAAACTTGTAACGGGGGACTAAAATCCACGAAGGCCAAAGGATAGAATATATGCTTTTTGTGACTACCTTCATCCTTTGCCATGTCAAGAAAAGCCTGAAGTTCTAAAGTCTGCCGATAGTACATCATACCTCGCACTTATTAATTTATAAAGGAAAAGAGTTAGAAAATAAAATTAAGAATGGTAAAGATAATAATAACAATACTTGACAAATCTCATACCAGTTTTTGTCAATGTTTGGCCTCTATACGAGGCCCATAAACGCAGTTTTTCTTCCTGTTCTGGATTCCCTTTTAGGTCTTCTTCACTGCTACAACCAACTCGTTCAAGAAAGTTTGTCCATTCATCTGCATATGACAACTTGATTAGTAACTTAAGGTATTACTGCTTGCCATCTTGTTAGTTGTAACTTAGAATCATAACTCATTTTTTCAAATATTTTTCATTACAACAGAAAAATGTTGTTCTGCTCGTAAACTTGTAGGCATATTATCAATGGGATTTTTCTCACATTTGCAAGTGAAAAAAGTAACAAAACATTTGGTTATTTTCTTTGCTGGTTCAAAAGCAACTGGTAAGTCTAATTAGAATGTTAACTAAATGACATAGCATTATCTACAAGCACTTTTTGTCAATATCATCCTCATGTTGTTTTCTCTACTCGTACAGAAAACATGATGTTTACTTCTAAGCAGAAACTGCACAAGCCGTTTGTAAGAAACAAAACTTAGTGCAAAAAAGGGAAAAAAAAAAAAAGAGTGGATATTTTGAAACTTTTAGACCCAATAGATCATGCAACAATTTTTAAAAGTAAATACCCAAACTAGCAAGTAATTTTATCAAATGTCCCCAAACATAAACCCCTTCGGCCTCTCTCTCTGTCTCTCCAAAATGAAAAATTACACCTTACAAGGAAAGCAGATCAAAGGACCGATCTTGTTCATTTTTTCAATCAGGGTATGTTTGAATTTCCCATTACACTATTTTCATTTATTTTCTACTGCTGTGAAAACTATCAGATCATACATGATAATGAAATTTTGGATGTGGGTTGTTATTACTTTTGTAATTAATCTTCTGAAAATATTCAAAATTTTCTCTTCATCTGAAAATTAAAATCTGTAAATGCGGTGAACTAGTTTAAGTTAGGGAAGAAATTATTTTGTAATCAAGTTATGCAATTTGTTATAGGAATTAAATTATAGTGAATATTTGGATGTGGGTTCTGTTTATTTTGGTTGATAGATCTTCTGAAAATTTTCAATTTTTTGTTTCTATATGAACCAATTAAGGTTAGTAAATAAATTATATTTTAATTATGTTCAATTAGAGCATTCACACAAACCTTCTCATTTAATTTCTAAATCAGGCTTTTTGGAAAGACATTTTTCTTACAGAAAGTATTTAGAATTCACACTCTTGTCTTTCTCAGTAACTTTTTGAAAGTATTGGAACAAATATATTTCGTATAATAAAATGTGAGGGTATGTTTTCCCCTAATCTTAATTCTTAACTATGATTTCATTGTTTTGGTGGGGGGAAAATTATTTTTTTAATAAAGAAATTGTGAATAACAGATTTTCCCATTTAAAAATCTTTTGTAGAGTTTCTCGGATTTGTAGAAAAAGAAACACTAGTGTAGAATATTTATGGTTTGAGATTTCTCGAATGAGAAATTACAGAGATAATTCCGGCCTTTTAAAGACTGGTGACTGGTGTGATTGCTCTTAGTTATCATAGAGCTTTGAGAAGTATTTGGAGTCTTTAATTTTCTCTTAAGATTAATTTTTACTTTGCTTTTTTGGAATCAAGTTTGTGTCTTTATGTGGTTCTGGTAAGTGAGATAATGTTTTTGGAATCAAATTCGTGTGTTTATGTTTTTGGATGTGGGTTTGATCAATTTGATTGTTAGTCTATCTTTTCAATTTTGTGATGTAATTTGGTAAACCCTTATTTGGGTTCTCTCTAAATTTGAGAAATTTGGGGGTAAGCATTGGGATTTCCTGCTAGTGTAACTGTTTTCAATCCCTAAATTTTAATTCGTATTCCTCTAGTTCTAAAGTAGAAATACCTCAAACTCTAAAATAGATGTCGGGATATAGAGAATGTACACACGGACCCCTATCCTTAAAGATAGAATTGAGATATACAGAAGTCCCCTAGTTGTAAGGGGATAACCGTATCAAACCACCTATCTTTTAGGGGATTGAATAGTAATCAGATACACTAGCGGGAGGGTTCCCTTGAGTTTTAATCCCTAAAATTTAGGAGCATTTTTGGGAGTGCCTTTATGGTCTTAATTAAGTTCATTTCTTTCTACAGTGATTGCTGTAAGCTATTTAGTTGCAAACATGGAGATTGAAAATCAATGAACTCTTTGTATTGTCATCACCAAATTGAGATTAGCTAAAGTTCTCTTTTAACTTCTTGAACTAAATTGTGTTAACTCATCAATAGCCAACATTTTGTTCTATCAGTGAAATTGAGGTTTAAAATTTTCCTGTCTCTTTTTGATATACAAATTAACACTTCATTTTCCAGTTATCTGAAGTTCCTAATGAGTAGATACGTCTTCTCTTTTGGGAGAAAGTTGTTATTTGCTTCGAATTCGAAGTGTTATAGGATAAGCATATATTTGTCAATCTTTATGGTTTCATATATTGTTTCTTTTTCTTCTTATAGGCGATTTTTCCTTGAAAATTGCTCATGGATTACACTCTGGGCCAAGATATAATCAGTGAACTGCCACAGGGTATTATAGAATCCATTCTAACAAAGCTTCCTATAAGGGATGCTGTGAGAACGAGCATTTTATCGACTAGATGGAGATACAAATGGTCTAACCTTACGCAACTCGTATTCGATGATAAGTGCGCAATTCTCTCAAATGACAATGGGCAAGTTGAGGACGACCTCGTAAAGTTCATCACTCGGTGCCTTTTTCTCCATTTGGGTCCAATTCACAAATTTACTTTGTCGAGTACGTTCTTGCAAAGCTCTCCCGATGTAGACCAGTGGCTTCTTTTCCTATCCCGAAAAGATATCAAAGAATTGTTTCTTGAATTAGGAGAAGGCGAGTGGTTTAGGGTTCCTTCTAGCCTTTTCTGTTGCCGAAAATTGACTCGTTTGGAGTTGTTTCGATGTGAATTAGATCCTCCCCCAAGTTTCAAAGGGTTCTCATCCTTGAAGTACCTTAACCTTAAACAAGTTTTGATTGGACCTGATGTTGTCGAGAACTTAATTTCGAGTTGTCCACTTCTTGAGAGCTTAATCCTATCGTACTTTGATAGCTTAGCTCTTACTATTCGTGCGCCGAATCTGAAATTCTTATGTTTGGAAGGAGAATTCAAAGACATATGTCTTGAGAATACTCCACTTTTGGTGGCTATTTCTGTTGCTATGTATATGACTGATGATATTGCGGAGCATTTGGAGCATAGCTCAAGCTGTAATTTCGACAAGTTCCTTGGGGGTGTACCATGCCTCGAGAGACTAGTCGGGCATATAGACTTCACCAAGGTTAGCCATTGCTATTTTAAATTAGTACATGGCTCTATATATTATTCCAAATCTCGTTTTGTTTATGAGAAAAATGGTTCATTTAACACCCAATTTGCGGAATCTTTTCAGATTTCTGGGCTTAGTTTTGCAGAAATGAGTTACGGGTTTTCGAGAAAGGGTGAAAGTTTGCTACTTGCATGCATATGGCAACTACATACTTGATACAAATTTGAGAAAAAAAATCAATGTTACTTTATTGTGGTCAAGATATATAGTTTCTTCATTCTTGTCAAACCATGAATGAATGTACATATAGTAAATCGCTACATACATGTATGTAACAAAACTCCGCCTGTTGAGATTATATATACTAATGAGTTTTCCGGACTATGAAACAAACATCAAGGGGAAATTAGTGGCAAAGCTCGAATGCTAATTATTTTAGAAAAACATTCACAACCCTCCTATGAAACTCGTTAAAAATCCGAGCTACATTCTGAATAACATGTGTTTTCGAGGATCTATGGTTTAATGAATATTTGTTGATTTTATGTTGCTATTGTCTTTCCCAAGTATTTGAGCATAGGTAACGAACTTGGAAAACTTCTGGTTACATATCGCAATTTGAAGGCTATCGAATTATATCAAGTGAGTTTCGAAGATATGAAGGAGATATCGGTTGTTCTCCGCTTGATTTTGAACTCCCCTAAGTTACAAGAACTCCAAATTTCGGTGAGTAATCTTAAACTTATTGATAATTTATCTTTACACCGTACCTATATTCACTTGCGTATTTAGTTAAGCCTTTTATGCGTTAATTTAGGGTTTATCAAATACGACCATTGCAACGGAAGCTCTGGATTTGGAATTTTGGGAAAAAGAATGCTCTCGTGATTGCACATTTGGACAACTTAAAACCGTAAAGATGACTGATATGTCGGGTGTGCCACACGAGATGCAATTCATCAAGTTTTTACTCGGAAATTCGCCCATGCTTGAGACAATGAGCGTTACGCCTAGTGTGTATGTCACCGAAGGAAGATTGAATATGCTGCTCGAGTTGGTGCGGTTTCGTCGGGCTTCTGCACAAGCAGAAATTGTATTTGTACAAGATTAAGTTGAAGCTATTTTTATTATTGCACAGCTGATAATTGCACTTGTACAAGATTAATAATAAAACTCATTTTATGTATTTTTTCTTCTCCTTTTGTTGCATATGCATTCAATTTTTGTCATGCTATTACAACATATATGCAAATGAAAGTAGTATATGATTTATCACGCTTTCTCGCCACGCCTACTAATTTTAGCAAGTTATTTCCTTTATACTTGTGATTTTATATTCCTCAATCAATAGAACTTGCTAAAAATGGTTGAAGCGATTATAATACGTGATAAAGTGTTGACATATCATTTTTCTAAACAATCGGGGGTACTATTTGATGTTAAGCTCGGTCTGGTTATCGAATGAGCAGTAACTAAGGACATAGCTTGGTTTTTTCAGAAAATGAATGAAGGGCGGAGATCTTAGCGGATAGGTTAGTAGCTTACAGCGTAGAAGCATAGATAGAGTCACGAGAGCTGTTAAAAGTTCAACAACTTGACCAACTCTATAAGGACGTCCCTATTTATACGTATTATTTACACATTGATAATCAAATTACAATTGCTACATATTACGCTCTAATTTTAATTTATTTTTATTATGGTTCCTCTATATGATAAGCAATTTCAATTATTGAATGTGTCCATTTGTATAATTATTGGGGTTATCCATACCTAGCAAAGAGACAATGGACCACCTATCTTACAAAAATTGAATAGATTTACAATTTCTAAGTTGTGGAGACTAAATTTGAGACTTGTCCCTAAGTCTACAATTTTAAATCAATGCAAATAAAAAGAATTGTGAGTCCCCAAAAAATTGCAAGCCAAGTGTAATAATAATACAAGGTTTGATGAGCTGTGATGATGTAAGCGTCCACGTGGCGGTAATAAAAAATAAAAATAAATAATACAAGGTTTGATAAGGGAAAATGCAATGATCCAAAAATGGTGATAATATAATAAAAGAAAATAATTAAAAAAATGAGAAGGTGGACCTTCCAAGAAGGTTTGGACCAGTTGCATCATGCAGAGAGCAACTTGGAGGATTAATTCAAGATTATCTCATCCAAAATATATAACAAAAATTCTATAAAATTAAATTCAAATCCCATAGAAAATCATCAAATTTTCATAAAAAAAAAAAATCATCAAAAATTAAAAAGAAAAAATTTCTACAGATTTTTTTTTCCAAACTACAATTTCAAAAAGAAAATAATATAAATATTTATAAATTCTATGTAATCAAAAAAAAAAATGAAAAATCTCTATAATTTAATATATAGAATAATAATTTTTTTATATTATTTTTTTTTTGGCTTTTTAAGTGAATTTTAATTTTTAAAAATATACTTGTTGGGCCACAATCCCCATGAGTTATTTTCCGTAATAGCTAATAATTTGTTGCGTTATGACATTATTTATGAGTTTAAGGAGTTTATAATTCTAAATTAATCTAATCAACCAAACAGAAATGTTCAAAACATGACTCGACTTTGTTTTTCATTAACTATATACTTGTTTTTTAAAGTTAAAAATTAATCATATATTCTTTTTTAATAAGCAAATAATTTTATTTTCCTATTAACTAGAAATCATCTATGTGTCATGAGACTACACAGCTGGCCACACGGAGGGCTCGATCATGCCACGTGTCCCAACAAATTAACCATTATAAAATAAAATATATCATTGCCCCTTCAAAAAAACGGCGACTCTCTCTCTCTCTCTCTCTCTCGCCCGCTCGTCTCGCTCAAGTCATCAAGATCCCGAACCAGGTAAAACCCTAACTCTGCCGCATCTCAATTAGCACATTGTATATACTCGTAATAGTTACATATACACGCGCAAATTCAAAATAGAAATCAATTAATTCGAGTATAGTTTTCTCTTCTAGGGTTTCGAAATGTCTGGCGTAGTTGAACAAGAGATTGGGGCCTCTAGGGCTGAAACACTAATTGCAGATAATAAGAATAGTGAGGTTGTTTTAGAATCAAATTCTAATGTTAGGGTTACAGATACTTGTGGACAGAATGAGAAAAATGAGGGGAAAGATGTTGTTTTTGGAAATGGAGGTGGTTTTGGTGTGTCCGATTTGGTTTGGGGTAAAGTTAGGTGCCACCCATGGTGGCCTGGTCAGATATTCGACCCTTTGGATGCCTCGGAAGAGGCTCGAAAACGGTCAAAAAAAGATGGGTTCTTGATAGCATATTTTGGTGACCAGACATTTGCGTGGAACGAGGCGACGACGGTAAGACCATTTAGGGAACACTTTGTTTCCATGAAGAAGCAGAGCAAGACGGAATCGTTTTGCCATGCTGTTGAATGTGCTTTGGGAGAGGTCTCGAGGAGGGTTGAGTTTGGGCTCGCTTGTAAATGCTTGTCGGAGGATGTCTATGATAGGATTAAGACTCAGAGCGTTGTTAATGCTGGTCTCCGAGAAGAATCGAGTTGGAGAGAAGGTGGGGATGGGTATTCTATTGGGACGGGGTTTGTGCCATTGGATCTTGTCGGATACATGCAAAGTTTGGCTAAATCTCCATGTGGTGAGACCGATGGGTTGGATTTTGTAACAGCACGAGCGCAGTTGTTGTCTTTTAATCGTCATAAGGGTTTCCCTGAGTTGCCCGAGTTACAAATGTTTGAGGGGTTGTTAAGGGATGGTGTTGAGCGTGTTACTGCCGAAAATAATGGTGATGTTCCTTTGGAAAAAGAAATGGGCACTAAAGGCAGTTCGAAAAAGAGAAAGAAAACCTCGAGTAATCCCATTTCCCCAAGCGAAAAAGAAATAAATACGTCCGACTTAATGTCTAAGAACCATACAAGATTGTCTGTTAAGAAACGCAAGGCGGATTCATATGTAACTGATAGCAAGATGGTGGAAGAGAACAAGGATTCATTGGCACCGGTAAACCAGGAACAGTTTTCTGATGTTGGAAAACGCATTTGTAGTGTTATTTCAGCTCTCAAGGATGGGGGAAATGGTAGTCTTTTGAGCTGTAGTCATAGAAAAACTGATAGGAAAAAGGCCATTCCAACTGAGTACCCTTCGCCAGATGAGATTCTGTCACATCTCTGTGCAGCTGCTAGAGATCCCATTAAAGGGTGTAGCTCGTTGAGTTCTAGTATAAGTTTCCTCTTCGATATGAGGAACTTGTCCTCCCTTGAGAAATCAGAACACGAAAACGCAAGTGACAAATCATCAAACAAGGAGGGTGGGAAAGAGTTACCCAAAGAAGAAACTGTGGTTGCCTCAGGGGTTGAGGGTTTTGAAGACTCTTATTGGACTGATAGGGTTGTCATAAGCGACACCCAAGAGCAACTTTTATTCAAACCCGAGACCCTGAATGGAAATGTATTAAAACCTGAGACCCCGCATGGAAACTTGCTGGATTCAACTTCAGATTCCAAAGTGGAAACTGCCAATCATGTTGATGAGAAATGTGACGAAGAAATGAATCCAACCGCGCTGATTCTGAACTTCACAGATATAGAGTCGGTTCCTTCACAGTCAAATCTCAATAACATATTTAGGCGATATGGGCCTCTGAATGAAATAGGCACGGAGGTAGTGAAGAAAAGTAAACGGGCTAAGGTGATATTCAAGAGGCGTTCTGATGCTGAAACTGCTTTTAGTAGTTCTGGAAAATTCAGCATTTTTGGGCCTTCGCTGGTGAGCTATCGCCTTCATTACTTGCCCCTTAAAAAGGATCAAGGATCTCCCGCCAAAAAGAGAAGCAAAAAAGGTGCAAAGTCGGTAGAAGGCAGTGACGGTTGATAGTTGGTGCAAGATCTATTTAGGCATTTGCACAACTCATCTTCTCTGCACTTCTATCAATGTTTTCAAGGGACTCCATTTTGCTCTTGGGTGAACATTTTGGTGAAGAAGTTATATGCAGATAGGTAGTGAATAGGGATAGTTTTTACTCGGTAATCCATTTATTATTGTCTGACTATGATGTTCATTTCGGTTTTCTGTTTTAAGTAGAGCTTTGAGGTTGGTATTTTTAATCTAAAGAAAATTGTGCAAAGGTACTTTGCTCTCATCATCAATGCTTACATTCATTGGCGTTGCTTTCATGCAAAACATTCAGCTTGATTACTTGCATGAATTTGGAATTTCTAAAAAAGATCCCAAAGGGAGACCGTCATTTTGTTTGTGTTTGGTAAAAAGTTGATTTGCCCTCTCTTTGTTCCGCTTCAGCCATGGAACTGTGTCCTATCTAGAAAGGTTCTCGAAAGTGAGGTTATAGTGAGATATTGTAAACTCAATGTTATCTATGCTATTTCCTTCCTGTTGTTAGTACGTTTGAATGCCCAAACTGCCGATCATTGGCTTGTGAGTAACAAGTAACCATCCAATTGCAACTTTATCATTATGTCAATTTGATTGCTAACTGGGAATGGCTGGTCTTTAGAGATGGCAAGGTCTCTTTTTCATTTATTCATTGATGCTCTTTTGCCTTCGTATACAAAATATCGTCTGATGTTTTTATAGCGAGTGGAATACCCTTGCATCTTTATACTTCTTTTCTGGCAATATCATGGTTTGGATAAAAAAGCCCACTTCGAGAACAAATACAAACCTTGCTCGTATGATGGACCATTAAATATCTTAGCTAAAACCTGCGCTAGAGATTATGTGGTGGCAATAAATTTTGCTTTCTCGTGCATTTCCTATAAATGAGCAATTCAATTTGATCCATTTATCTTAATTTTCATTCGATTTATGGTCGCGAATGTAAAGATACTTTTTCCCATCTTGCATCTCTAGAAGACAATTATGCAATCGCTCAAATTCTACATTTTCACATTTAAGAGCATCTTTAATTAGCCTTTCGAATCCAAAATCCACAGAAATGCACGTCCAAATTTGCAAGTCAAAATCTATGGCAATTTTATTTTCGTTAAAAACCATATTAACAAGCGTGGTCTTTTCCAAACCACCATATAATATCATCAATTTAAACAAAACTATTAGTCATCTGGAGGAATGTTTTCTTTAGTTTTCGTAGATCATCTCTCTTGCCACAAGTTATGATGTGTTCTTTGGAAGGGGTCCGCGGAGAGGTGGGGGGAGGGGGGTTTAGCTTGGTCCCTTTGAAAAAAAAAATCCTGCTATACAGGATAGTAAAATTTAGTCCCCCTGTTCATAAATTATAGGTCCGCTACGGAACCTTCCCTTGCAATCTTTCTTTCCTTCTTGGTGGACTTCAATGCATGGCTGATACCATATGCGAAGAGAGAATTAGCACGGGAAAACAATAAATATGGATTATAGAGTGACTCGAAGTAATAAAATATAAAAATTATCGTAATTGAGATGAGAGGAATGAAGTTGAGATGCATGTTCAAAGCAAGTGAAAACTTGCTATAGCTATTGGCATCATCCTATTGCCTTTATTTTATTTTTTTCTCATATACTTTTTTCTATATATTTTATATCTTTTCTTGTAAAATTAATTCAATATTTTTTGTATCAGCAATCACTCTTGAAAATTTTATGATAATCCATACTCATTTCAAATTATGTAAATTTATTTCAGTTCGTGAACATATTGCTCATAAAAATAAACTATCCACTGTTTTCATCAAAACAACAGAAGTCACCGGACTAAATTATGATGGGTTGCCATTCTTGTTCTAGTTACCAAATTTTACATAATTACCAAATGGTTATAAAAACTCAATCGGTTAAACAGCAAATATTGAATTCTGAACCAATTAGTCCCATCTTGGATTTATTAATTTTTTGAAATTTCAGACTGGTATAGGAAACCAATAAGGTGAATTCTGAACCAGCTTTGAAAGTGATTTACGAAATTTGCTGCTCAAAATTATTTTTAAAGTTGATTTAAAAAAATGGATATCATTTTAGTGTTGGAAAAATAAAATTCCATAATTGATTTAATGAATAGTGTGTTGTTTGGTTTAGTGGAGTTTTTTATTTCAAAAGCACAAAAATAGATACAAAAGAGAATAAAATAAATATGTTTGAGATTCTTTTGGTAGGGGTTAATTCAACTTTTGAAAACATTCTTAAGATTGCTTCTAAAATTACCATACAAGAGCCAAAGCATATTATTAGAAAGTAAGTGATTTAAAATTTACCAAACTACTTTATGGTTAGTTCAAGAATGTGATACTTTTGAAAATTCGTTTTTCAAAATGATCTTGAAAATTGATTCTAAAAATAAATATAATTCTAATATTTGATAAATAAATATTAAAAGTTACTTTGATAAGTAGTATAATATTTGGCAAATTGATTCGTTTATTGTAAAATGACAAAATTTAATAAGTTTTGAGGAATGAAGTAACTGTCATTAATGTTATTTTAATAATTAATAATAGAAAAAACTTTAGAAAGCAACCCTCAAGTTGCTTCTAAAAAATTATTAGAAGACCATGATTAAGTTGTTAAAAATAACTGCGGTAATTTTTACCAAGCACTATATGATATAATTTAAAAAAAAAAAAAAAAGAAGCAGAAGCATGTTGAAAAAAAATAATCCCAAACTAGGCCTTAGTTGTATGTATACCTTCTATCTTCACTCTAATTGGGTTTTTTTAAGATGTATTTATTTTCTTGTATACTCCTTTTATATATGTGCTCCAACTCTAAACTAAATCCTAGTTTAGTTTGTTTCAGAAACTATTACACCCTTTCAATTGATTGTTTGACCTATCTATCATCAAATTAACAATTTCATCACCAAGCCATTATTTTCCTTCAAAGGACTTTGTTTGGGTTCTTTTCTAACTTCAAGTTATTATTATTTTTTTTCTTTTAAAACTGGTATACATTTGCTTACTCAATATTAAATTAATTTTTTTTTTGTTATTTTAATCTAAAAAAAACTAGAAATTTGAGTTGCATGTAATTACTAGTTTTCATACTTTTAGTTTGAGAATAGCTGCAACCAATAAAATCCAAATTTTAAATTACAGTGAGCTGGTTTAAGAAAACAAATTATTTCCAAGTTGTCAAAAACAAAATACATGTGTGGCGTTTGTGGGTGATAATGTTTAAAAATCAAAGAGGGAATATGTTGTCAATTCCAGAGAAGCAGCAGGTTGATTCCTTTTTCCCCTTCCAACTGAAAGAAGTATCAAATTTCTGGTTATAGAAACCATGTTTCCATTTCCCAAAGATTTCTAAATTTACAAACTCAATCAAAAACTATAAACAAACAAATTAAAGCTAACCATATGACGACCGAATCTTGGTTCTGCCACACCCCACACTAGGCCACTGGTCTACCACCATCACCTCACAATCATTCATGCATACATACATACATGCATACATGTATAAATTAGACAATAATAAAAATATTTAAAAATATTGCACCTGCAATTAGCTTGATTTTTTGTGATTTAAAATGGTTTCAAAACTAAAATATAAAGAAGTCCTTGATTATATTCTTCATAATGACACTCCTATGTAAAGATAATATAAGCAAATAAGGTAGAATTAATGAAAACCAATAAAATCAAAATGCAAGTGTTGGGTCTGTCCAATAAAAATTGAGTCCATCGCATACTTGGAAAATAAAATAAAAATAATATAAAAAAATTATTCCTATTAGTATGCGGAGCTTTTAGTAGAAAAATTGGTCTTTGTGCATGCCTACAGAGATTTACACACGACCCAAGAAGATATATATTCTTCGATCTGTCCCACTTTATTCCTTGTCCTCAATAGTTTATTTCAAATTGCTTTTCCTTTGTTGCTCAAAAAATTCTTTTCAGCAGTACTTTGGGAGCTATGGTGAAAATCTTTTATACTTGTAACTGAAGAACTCTATTATCAATGAAATAATAATTCTCACTAGACCAGTTTAATAAAGTAAAATAATAAATTTCAAAATTTAACTTCAATATGAATTAACAAATCTCTCCTATTAACATTTGTCTTACTATAATCCTTTTCGAGGAGTATTAGCGACACTAATTTAAAATTTTAATAATTGAGACTTTTAAAATAGAAAATAAATAATAATTTTTTGACGTCTAAATTAGCGAGTAGGATTGTTATTTGTGGACAGGAGATAACTTATCTACTAAAAAGTAATTGTTCTTGGCGTGATTTCAATTTAACATGTACTCCCTCCATTTACATATATTTTTTTAGTAAATTTAAATATAATAATTTAATTTTTTACTGTAACAAAAAAAAAAATTACTCTCATTATATATTTGAAAATATAAATTTATTTTTTTTGTTGTATTTAATATTAAATTATTATAATTTAAAGCCACTAAAAAATGAGTTGTGCAATAATTTATGGACAAATGGAGTAGTTTTATTGTTATATAGATAAAATAAATAAGTGGGGAAAATATAACACGGCGTTGAGAAACCGTAATAAGATTTGATTTAATTTTGGTAAACTTTGTTGATACAGTTTTTAACACAAAGCTTTTAAAATTCAAAATCTCATCATATATTTCTAATTAATTACTGTAAAATTTAATTTTTGAGATTTATATTTTTGTCATCACTAATATACATATTTTCATGAATAAGCCAACGGACTTGGAAAAACGATGCATGCTTCGTATAACCAAATCTAATAATTTGTGTATTGGTAATGTGAGGAAATTATTTTATTATTTTGACATCCATATTTAATGGTAACCACTTTTATTAATCGCTACATAATATTAGAAACTGGCATGTATCCAACTTCCCAGTAATTGCTTGTTTTTGGTAGACGACATTTTTTTAATGCCTAAAAGAAGCCTATAAAAACATGTATACGAAACCATAAATGTAATAAATTACAAAACAAAATTACTAAACCGTACCTAACAGTGTCTCCTTTTGACAGTTATTAATCGTTAACTGCTATAATACACATTCAAAAATTAAACACACTTTAAAGAGACACAAACATAATAATACAAAACACAATTACTCAATAAGAGCCTAGTATTGTCTCCCTTTAACAGTTTTTGATCCTTAACAGCTAATACAACTTCATAAACTAAACACATCTTAAAAACACACAAACATATTACAAATCACAAGAAAGCCAATCAGAATAATAATAATAATAAAAACTAAGTCTTAAAACCATTCATATACCACCCCTTACCACCTCAAACCTAAAACCCCTAACTAGATTATCAACTAAAAAAAGAAAAGAAAAAAAGAAGTTAAGGATAAACACCATTAGTAGTTGATAGATCAGACCAAGTAACTGTAGGGTTCCAATACCCCAAATCACCTGAGCCAGCACTTGAAACAATAGGAGCTGATTCCAGAACAGCTGAAGGAGCTGATGAGGTGGCAACACCACTGCTCATCACCACTGGTGAGTGGTGGTGATGGTCTTGGTAGTAGTTTTCGGTCGATCTCAGCCGTTGATATAGATCTTGACTAATCCCAGCATTGCTATCATGACCAATAACAAAGCAACTTTGTTCCCCTTGGCCTTGGTTGCTTCTCCAGAACGGGTTAAATTGACCTAACCCTAGGGTTTGAGTAGTAACCGCACAACTAGGGTTAGGGTTAGGGTTTTGGCTGGATCTCAACAAGGCTAGAATATGAGAGCTCTGTTGTGGGGCCCACAAGATGGGATTTGAAGTGAGGAGCTGATCATGATTATTACTACTGTACCCCTCAAACCCTAGTTTTCCAATCTCGGAAAGAGTGGCTTTTAACCTCGCACCGGTGCCGCCGGATTTTGCAGTGGATCCCAGATTGGGTGATGTGATGGTGACATTTTTGCTCTTTCTGCAGCCTCCGCCTATGGGCACGTTGCGGAGGGCCCCGCCTTTTGTCCAGTATCGGCGGCAAGTCTTGCAGAAGTGGCGTGGTTGGGTGAGATTGTAGTTGTTGTAGTAGCAAAACTTCGTGTTGCTAGAATCGCAACGCGGGCACCTAAGGTTTTGGTTTTGGTTAGGTTTTTCGGAGGCTGGAGACGTGGCGGCCGCTGCAGGAGAAGGGGAGGAGGTTTCCAGAGGATTGCGAAGGGAGATTTTTCTTTCTCCTCCTATTAGTGAAGCACTTGATCCTCCCAAAAGCTCTTGAATCATCTTCTCTTTTGCTTTTCTTCTTCTTCTTCTTCTTTGTAAGATCTACAACAAATCCAAAAACAAGATATAAAAAGAGGGGTTAGTCTTTTTTAGCATTGGGAAAGCTAAAAGAAAGTAGGTTTTGTTGTTGTATTAAGCTATGTGTGATCTAAAAGGCAGAGGTGAAAGCATGGCTTACCTTTGTTAATTGTATTCAAGATGTGGAATGGCTTTTGGTTTTGAAGGACAAGTCTTTGTGGGAGTAAAGGAATGAAAAAGTAGGGGTACGCAAGCTTTTATATAGAAATATATGAAAGGAGAGAGAGAGAACTTTTCCACTTTTTTCCTTAAATTTACCCTTGCAATCTCATTTTCTCCACAAATTCTCTATAAATTCTTTCTTTCTACTTTTACCAAATTTACCCTTGTATATCACTTACTAATTTCAAATAAGGGTAAATTACACTTTGCTGCCATGAAGTTTGTGACAATTTCAGAAAATCCCCTGAGGTAGAAAATTACATTATACCGCCCTTAGATTTTGTGGCTATTGCACTTTACCCCCAAATTTTACAGAGGCAAAGTGAAAGTGAGATTAGTTCTGATAAATAATTCAAAACATACTAAATTACCCATTAAATAGTGTCTTTTGTATAAATTGTTTTGTTATAATTTTTTTAAAATTATTATATACAAATATAACATTTTTTCCCTTAAAATATGATATTTGTTTCCTTTAATATAGCCAAAAATCAAGTTCTGAAATAAAATTAATACAAAATAGTAAGGCTAATACGGTCCTTATACAAGAAAGTCAGACTTCGGTTAGAATTGGGAGCAAGGTGTAATATTTGATATTTCAGGGGGTAATCTGAAATTGTCAAAAACCTCATGGGGGCAAAGTGTAATTTACCCTTCAAATAATGAGTTGTAATTTGTGATTTACGTTTATGTATATCACTTCCATATTTTCTTTGCAATTGTATAAGTAGTTATGTACTATAATATAATCTATTGGTAAATACTCGAAATGAAGTGCTTTTCTAGTAAATCCAATTGTCGTCTTTAAGTATTGATTTAGTCATTAGTGGGGAGAAAAAGCTAAGATAATTGATAGTGACACTTGCAATCAAGTTTACCAAAACCATAATCTTTGTTAGAGTTTTCTGCTTTTTCCTCCATTGAAAATATCGTTCAAATGTAATCATTACAATTTAAATGATCAAGGAGGCTTAGTACTACAAAAGTTATATGTCCCCATTTGCCTATATGAAAGGCAATTTAACCCAAAACTTACGGCATTCACACTAGCATTATTTTATTTTATTTTATTTTAAAATTTTATTATTTAAAAATTTATTTGTCATTCTAAGTAAAAATGAGTCATATTAAATTTTCTTAAAAGTCATCTTTAGATATCAAAAATATTAATACACAAAATAATAAATTCTAAAACAAATACATTTTTAATATACTGGTATATTTGTTTTATTTTGGTGCAAAAAAAATTATTTTTAGCATTTAAATTTTTTTTTATGTGAATAGAAAAATTAATATGAGAAAAATTTCCCCTCAATTTTTTATTTTAGAAATTAAAGGGGAACCCCCTTATTGACTGGTGTGAATGCTCTTATGGCTTGAATTTTACAATATAGAGCTTCTTCCCTCTCACCCACTCAAATAATATGGCACTATATACGCTAATGACTAATTAGTGCTAAGTAATGAAGGTGATTGCCACCGTGTGTGCTAGGCAATGGGTCATTCTAGTCCCTATGCTTATTTCTCACATGAGCTTTTCAATCTCATCATTTTTTTATCAGCAAAGAAAATAAAAGAATGGTCGACCAATGTTGAAACCTCTCAGAGCTTTAGAGTCTTTTCTCATTGTGGAATTTCCGTGTTGAATCATAACTATTAACATGACATGTCACACAACACATCAGAGTGCAAAGACACAAATGGAGTTCCATAAATATTTTTTCTTGCTCAAAGGCCAAGTGCCTCTAAGCATAATAGAATCCTTGACCTTATTTCTCCACGGTAGAATTTTACTACACTTCATTTACCACTTGGCTAGAATTTTCTTTTTCCATTTTGTATGACACTTTAAAAAATTAAGAATACATTAAAATATTTTTTTTTCAATTCTGCCACAAGTAATCCTTATGCCTTACCCAGAACGATTGAGAACACGGAATGGAGGGAGTATACCATTAGCAATAAGTGGGAAAGAAAAAAAAAAAAAAGAACCCACAACTTCTAGAAAAAATTAAAGAAAATAACAAGTACTATTTGCTAGTTCAATTATCATAATAGAATAAAATTTGATTTTAGGTGTGTACAAGTTCTAGCTAGTTCAGTTGTCATATTTCAAATTGAGATTAACGGTGTGAGTTCAAAATTTTTCCTCTCCCAATAATGATGAATAGAGCTTTAATTACCTACTCATTTATATTTATGAGGGCAGGAGTAAAAAATAATGAAAATAAGCAATAATAAGCCAAAAAAAAAAAAATATATAAATAATCCGAAATAATTCAGGGGGAGTCAGAATCATAAACGGTGGTGTTTGGGGAAAAGGGGTCACAAGAACCTATTTTAGGTTCACTGCCGAAGCTGTTACCTCATTTCTCCAGAACTTCTGCACATGACATTAATGGTAACTCATTTGCATTATGCATAATAACTTTGTTAATATATGGCTATGGGGCTTTTTGGTTGGTGGTTTAAAGTAAGTAAACAAGTAAGTTTATTTATGTTTATGTACTCATTTGTTTGCAGTTTATGAGTTACAGTTTCTCAGTTATAGACGAACAATATTTAACTATTTAGCTTTTAAGTTAAACTTATTTATTATTTGAGCCTAACTAAGTCGGAATTTTTAAACTAAATGCATCCAACTTTTTTTCCTAGTCAAAATAAGCTGGCATATTTGCTTGAAAACGACAACTGCACAAATCCTAAATAAAAGATTGTATGCATTTTGCTCAAAATGTAAAACTTATCAAGACTAAAACAACAAATAATCAAACCTTAAACCTTCATGTGTGCAAATGAATGTCGGATTGGTGCGACATTGTTGGATGATGTAGCGTCAATCTAACACGAATGCTGCATATTAGACTGTAAAGCCTCCAATTATTTTTGGTATGATTGTCGACAGTCATTGCCGTGACTGCCATGATTGTCGATGATCTAGATAGTTGTTGACAGTCATAGGCAAACTGTCGACAGTCTATGCGCTGTCAGCACCCAAAAATTGCATGTGGAATTCTGTCCAAACCTGATATCTGCATACAAAAGCCATATTTCACTGAAAATATGTTTATTTTGACACCAAAAACCAACCTAAAACATAACAAAAAACAAAGAGAGGAAAATCAAGAAGAACTATGAGCACTTGCCATCTTCAAGCTTCCCGAGCATCCCGGGAGCCATATTAAGTTGCCGAAACATCCTAGCATGTGTTCCGATGGTTAGCATGCTACATTTTGGTTATAGAGCTCATAGGTTCAAACCCCTGTGGGTCCTTAAATTTTTTATTCTCCAACTTTATTCTTTGTTGATATTTAGATTGATTATTAGATGGGTTGGACTTGTATTAATTTCTAGCATCTATATGAATTATTTTGTGTGTGTTGGCTTGGTACATAGTAATTTAATAGTTTTATATTCAATATTATTTTAAAAGTTACTCAAAATACAATATAATTGTATTGTCATTATACATTTTTATACTTTTATTTTCTATAATTTTTTTTATTTTGTTTTAAAACCATACAAATTGATCTAATTTATTACTAATTATGATTTATCAAAATTAGAACAATGCTATTTTAATATCTCGATATGGTTTATATTTAAAAAGATAATCATATTTTCGATAAAATCTTTAACTATTTTCTCATTTTTTGTCATTTGAAGTGTATATGGCATTCCAAATTAAGTTACGATAAAAAATTATACTTTTGATCCGTTGCAATGAGCATTAAAATAAAATTAAGATTTTTATTGATTAATAATAATTTATATTTTTTTATACATAGAGTTTGTCTCCTCTGTTCAAATTTCTGGATCCGCCCCCAGTTGTGTGATAATATCTTATTAATTCATATCAAAGTAAATCACATGAAGGTTAAAGAGAGGAACTATAAGTTACCAATTCATGGAGCTAGCAAGAGCGCGGAAAGCTACCATTCTTAAAAAAACCCTAAAATGCATGGCATGAAAGTGAGAGTAGGAACCTTCGTATCTTTTGACAAATTACATTTACCATCCAATGTAATAAATTTTTGACATTTAAACCCTCAGTAGGACTTGTTACGCAAAATAACTCTAATTAATATGAGACTAATAGAACATGTACAGAGATAGTGATTGTTTATCATATTCCAAAGCCGTACCCCTCAGTCCACTACCATAAAGAAAAAGAATGACTAAAGGCTAAGAGGGACCCAAAAATAAAGCTGAATTGTTGCATAAGGGGGGACATGAGACGGGGTCCATTTTGAATGTGGCATTGTCTTGTAATATTGTATATATGCTATAGGGTAATATTTCGCATGTCTTGTCATTATTTTGTTGGTAATAGCTTTCACACCAGTTTTTTTGATAAAGAGGATTTCTCTATCTGTGATTTCTCCATGTAAGTGTTCTTTATATTATTTTTATTTATTGTAAATAATATTAACAAATAATTTGAATTTTATATGTAATTCTTTTTCCGTTAAGTATACAACAAGTTAAACTGTATATATATATATATATTTTTTTTTTCCCGAGTATTGTTTCAAATCTAAAACAAGCACAATACAACTGAATTGTAACAATAAATTAGAAAACTTAGTTGCCCTACTTGAGTATGCTTACTGTTAGAATTTTATGAAAGGAGAACCGAACGAATCCTGATTTACAGTAGCAGAGTCTACCGTTTGGCGATATCTCCTTGAAACTATATTCGCCCCCGCACGCTCTGGACTATTGGACGATAGTTTCCTATGATACAACTGCTTCTCTTGTTA
>MKEJ01087322.1:6221-17467 GCA_001753735.1 Embelia ribes
AAAAAAAAAAATCCTTGAAATCAAGTAAAAACAAATGATAGGGGAGGTGAGGTTGCCTGTGAGCAACAAACTCAAGAAAAAAAGAAGTGAAAATAACAAGTGAATGAACAAAATGAGAGCCCTCTCCGTAAACTTATATGCCCAAAGAAAATAAACAACCACCAAGCCCCAAAAAATAAATGATGATTGGGTGGTGTGAATGATTTTAATACATAGATAGAATTACAGATATATAGATAGAAAGATAATAGACAGGATACGATTGGATGTTCCACGTTTTTTAGTTGTCTAATCAAAACACATTGGAATTGATGGTCACTTTCTGTGTTTTTTAGTCCTCCAAATATTAGGTATTTAATTTTCACCACAACTCCACAACAATTTTTACAAACTCGTTATTTGGCCTTTTAACATCAATTACCTTAAACACACATAAAAATCAATAATACCGAAATATAACATATTAAGTGCGTTAAATACCAAATAATTAATATTATTGCTCCGGATTAAAATTCTATTTTGTACAATTTTATAGCGCAATCATCGGTATAAGTGGATATGAAACTACATTGGAACATTTTTTACTTTCCGTAGTTTTAACCCAGAGATATAAAGAGATTGGTATTCATTCCGAGTGAAAGAACACAATTTGTAAGTAATTCAATTGTCCCTCATCGATTAAATAAAACTGAATATTCTTTCATATATAGTGGTGTGGCCCAAAACCAAAAATTTACTTACCAATGACCTAGTCCGTTTTACTACTTCCTTTAAGGCTTTATTTTTTTGTTTAATTCGTAGATAATAGATACAAACCATTCAGTTATGAATTTGTTTCCTTTTACTGTACTACTTACCTTTAAGTTTCTATATTTCGCATCCCCTCTCTGAATTATTATACCTTCGTAGTAGCTTTACCGTAGTTACATTCGTAATTACAATATATGCAAGTCTAATCCGTACGTCAAATATGCAGATCGATGTGCTTTAAGCCAATGTTATATGTACTTATTAAGTATGCCAAATTGTGTTCACATCAAATTGTTGGAAATTTTTCTTTCTCCGTAGTTTCATATACAAAATGTTCTTACTTTGATCTTGCTTGATTGAGTTAGTAGAGTATTTCTTACTTTGGTCTAGCTAGCTCGAAAATAGATACAAGTTAATAACACAGTATTTCTTATGGTTTCATTGTTTTCCGTCATAAGCCATTCAAGATGAGACCCAATAATTCTGAGCACGTAACAAAACATTTTCTTTCCTTTCATAAAATAATGGTAACTTCTGATACTTCCCTGCAAATAAAGATGCAATTCGCCTTATACGATGTAATTTAAAGTAGTTATATCTTCGTGTTTGCTAACAGAATGAAAAACTTTGCAGAAAGTTATTGAACTAAGAATTTCCCATGTTTGAAGGGGTTTTCTACAAACTCGTGGCATAGAGTAAAGGCCCCTAAATACCCAACAATATCTTTTTGCATCGCAAACTGGCAAATAAAATGGAAGGTAAATATTCCGATAGTCCATCCATAATAATTTGAAAGTCAATAAACAGGTATCTTAAAAATTCAAATAACTATGAATAATAAATTGTTGAACTTGCGCTTGGGGTGGCAAATATAGAAAATATTATTTAGAGGCTCCTAAATACACAACCTGTAACATCCTTTCGAATACTTGTACATTTTTTGCAAGTGTAGTTCTATAATTAATGATACAAATGTCTCATTTTTATGTTAAATAGAAAAATAAAGAATTTATACCAAGCTGCACGTTTTCCGTAACAGTAGTGAACATCATCCGCTTGCAAATTGAGGGGATAATAATAAAATAAAATAAAATAAATAAAAAAGATTAAATTGCCTCGTATGTTGTGATTTCTCTTCATCATAACACGTTCGGCCTAAAGTACGATTAGACACATTCACACACTTGACAGCTATTCATCCTAAGCTTTCACAAAACATCAGTTAATTTTTTCCGATTAACGTTTGGAGAAAATATGCATAGAAGTTCAAGTTTATTAGGAGTATTTGTTATGCTTGAGTTCTCAAATTTTATATATTCTTATTTTTTTCATGCCCTTTATGCCCTAGGCGACATACATGCTACAATGGTCGGGACAGTGGATCGCGATACCATGAAAATGAGCTAACTCCAAAAAACCGTCCTCAATTCGGATTGCAACTCTATATGATTCGGATTGCAACTCTCTATAATCGATGATCATAGAAATAAAGGGATATTTTTATCTTACCAACTTGATTTTTTTGCCCCTGGCAACAAATATGCATGAACCATTTCACGAAGCACGTGTCTGGATAAGCCAAAATCTCGAAAGTTCTCTCTAGGTCTTTCAATTGATGGAACCTATTAGGGGGCATGCAATGCATTACAGACGTGTAATCATTACATTTC
Organism: Embelia ribes; assembly: GCA_001753735.1. Lineage (NCBI taxonomy): Eukaryota > Viridiplantae > Streptophyta > Magnoliopsida > Ericales > Primulaceae > Embelia > Embelia ribes. The sequence continues at coordinate 8,642 of MKEJ01087322.1, forward strand.
AACCAGGTTATTCTATTCCACCTCTTATGAAGAAAAGAACTTACATCAAAATACTTAATATCATAACGATACATTTATACAATTTTAAGAGAAAACATTAGTTCAATTATGGACCTAAAGATCCATTTACTATTCACACCTATTTCCATTAAGAATAAGAGCATAAAATTACACATAAAATAAACGGCAAATGTGGGTTAAAACTTCGTGGAACTACAAAGTGAATAAATCAGTTCAATGCTCAATGATAGTGTGATACGAAACCAAACCTTAGGTTCGTTTCATATAAAATTATTACGTTCTTAAAATTTCCGCTACATTAACATAGAGATATGATCATATTAGGGCCAATTGCAAGTTTGCAACCTAAAGAATGCGAAATATCATTAATTCAAAATGTCCCACATCGACAAAACAGCATGGATTATTCTTGTGTATAAGAACTTGTGTCGTTACATGTAATTGCCGAGCTATGTAATATTAGCTTGTAAGCAAGTGGGGCAATAAAGTGGTCGAAAGGTATATTCGGGCTCTAATATGGTGAGGTGTGCCTATTCTTTCTACCTCGTCGAGAAAAATGAGAGTGCGCGCCCAACTTGTCATGGGTTGGCTAGCCAATATAATCGAATTAAGCTTAGGGGGATTAGTGCGGGGGCCCCCACCGATCGGACTCTTTGTCCCGATCGGTTGGAAAGAATGGTCCACTTCCCTAATCGCGCCTATTAGAGAAATCCAAATACCTAACAATTATTTTTTTTAAGTGTTGTGAAAAATAAAATTTTATACACTGTAGCACTAACGTCATGGTGGACATCATGGTAACAATTTCTTGTCATTAGCCTTCTTTCAATATTTAGAACTTCCAATATAATTTCAGAGATATAATAGGGAAAAGAAACAAATTGAAATTTAGACAATATTAATTAATTTTATGCAAGGTAATTGAGTGCAAATTTATTTTTTTGCTTTTTAAAAATAACTCCGTTATATGACAGGGATATATTCCCAAGTACTACAAAGGACATATTTTGTACACAAAATGATGTGCATATTTTTCTTTTTTGAAACAAATAATGCATTAATGCATGATTTATAGTTTTCTTTAGCAACATAAAACCTTGGTGATAATATTGATGCTTTGATAATTAGAATAATTTAAGATTTTTGTTTGGCTTCTCGTTGGATATCTCCATTTGTAGAAATAATAAAATAATTATATTAACAATAGCACTAGTTATTCTCCTTTACATTAATACCACTAACACGCCCCCTCAAGCGAGCAGGAGGCTCAATCATTCGGAGCTTGCCACGAAGAAGACCAACCAAGAAGAAGATAGAGGCTTAGTTAGACAGTCAACGAGCTGATTTTTGGAGGAAATAAATCGAAGTTGAAAGTAGCATTAGGCAACTTGTTCATGAACAAAATGAAAATTAACATCAATATGCTCAACTCGCAAGTAGAAAATCGGATTTGTTGCTAATTAAGTTGCTCCAATATTATCACACCAAATAGTGGGCTGGAATTCCCAAAAAAGTTGAGACCATTGGTGGGATAAATGATAAATTTATTTTCCCACAAAACAAACGGATACAGCCTCGCACCAGCCAAGTTTACAAAACAAGTTTTCATATTTTTATGAAATACATATTATCTTTATAGTTACGGCAGACGGTAGAAATTTTAGGAAAGGGATAGATTCTTCACAATAGAAATACTTGTTGAAATATTTAAATTGAATTTTAAACAATATGGGATTCCTCCTATTGAATTCTTTATTTTTTAAGTTGTAAGTATTTTATAGACATACATTTGATAGTTTGACATTTCTAGATAAAAATACCAACTTGTGGTAATTTCTCCAAGTGCGAATGTAATTCGAAATAGATTATAATTGTCTTAAGGAAATATTTTATAACTTACCCTATAATCAGATGAAATTTCGCTCGTAACTTAGTTAATTTGTTAATCAATTAATTTTGGTTTGTATGTTAATCATCATATGAAAAAAAAATGATATAAAAAAATATTACAAATTAAGACCTCCATTGTCTACAGCCTCAACTGTCCCACCATGACAACCCTACCTCGACGTTACTCAAGTCACCAAAGAAATATTTAATATAAAAAAATCTGTTTATTTTTTTTCTTCATTTTCCCAAACGAAGGTGGGACTCATCTCTATGTTATTCAATGAAATATTTAATATAAAAAAATTTAACATAATTTTAATTTTTTCCAACTTTTTTCATTTATTGCCCCAAACCGGAGTCATAGGACATCCTTTCCCTGGGTATAGCTCCACCCTTATTTATAGTATTCTACCCACATTAATGGTTTACAAAAAAATAATAATAATAATTATTATTATTATTATGGCCAACATTATGGAAAACTGCATCAAAAGTTAATTACATGAATCTATTAAATCAAATTACTAAACATATTCTTTATCTTATTTCCTCAAATTCAGTCTTATTTGTATGCTAAAGGGCCTGATCTGGATACAGCAAACCTTGGAAGAGGACTTGGACCAGTGCTTGCTGATGTTGATCCCTCGACAAACTTCACCTTCCGGCTTGTGCTGTAATCCAACGGCCCAGATTGCCTCGTGTTCCGTTGTCTGTTTCCGGTGCTTCGCATGCTTCCAATATCGGTAACATATACTTGATCATGGCCATGGGCGGATGGTGGTTTAAAATAACCAGAATCATTACTCGACTTGGGAGTTAAATTGCCATAAGGATGCCTAGTTATAGGTGAAGCATGTGCTAGAGATACAGTAGGTGAGTTGCGCGGTGATACACTGAGAAGCGCCAGCTGTGCAGATGGGGAGTTTGTGTAATATTGGCTGTATATTGAACGGAGAATGGTGTAGGGTATGTAAGCCTCAAGGGAGCTTCTGGGAAGATATGGAGATATCTCGCACAACTGGTCGAGGAATATGAGCTTTGCCACAAGATGAGATCTGTTATTGATCACAAGTCAACAATTTGCACACCCAATAAAAATCGAAACATATAGTCAATCAAGAGTTGTTGACATAAAAGGTATGAGTTGTATACCTGTATACCTAATTGACTAGGTGCATATAACAAAATTACCACCAGATCTCATCTTGCAGTGGTAATTTTTAACGACTATAGAAGTTTGAAACAAGCAAAAACAAGCAAAACTTTTAACGCCTACATAGAAGTTTGAAACAATGAGTGGTAGGTCTTTAACAAGTGATGGTGAGTATTTAAATTTCTTGTAGTATTGTAGTTGTGCCCCGCAAATAATATCTTATCAAAGTTGTCCATTCTATGTTTGTATTCAATTTCGTCACCAATATCTCGCAGGACTATTTCATAATTTGAAGAGACCATGCTTAATATATTCTAAGAAGCAGGCACACAGACTTGGGATATAAGTATATTACGTGGATATATGTAAGACATCAGAAATGTTAATTCGTTACATTGAATGCCATCCTTACCTGTTGAATTCACTCCAAGAGTCTAGAATGATTCCAGCAGAGAACTTGATGAAAAGTTGCATTGTATTCTTTATGCTCGTTTCAGCAGACAAGCTGTTTTGCATCTCCAGATCCATCTCGCTAACATGACCATTCGAAAAAGACAGTTTCTGATGGTGCTCCCTTTCCAATCTAACAAAGTCACTTCCACCAATCACAGCACAAATGCATCTGCATAAATCAAATATTGTCTCCCCCAGGGAAGTAGCACATACATAATAAGAGAAGATGACATCAGACGAAAAGCAACATATTACAAAATTAAAGTAGCCAACATAAGAATGTTAAGGTAGAGGTGCAGAAAGCTAGAACGCTTTTGGGTATGAAATATTTAAAGACAGTAAAAGTAGCATCACATGGTTGAAGGTAATGTGAGGGAGAAATGAGGCTAATCTTAACCTTAATTGGAATTATAAAAAAATGCATTTCAAGTTGGCGTTCAAAAGTGGATATGGCCCTTAAATAAACAGAACAGTGGGAAAAGATCAATGCGTAAGAGCCAATTTAATTTTAAGAACCACAGTTGGGTTCAAATTGGTTGAGGAGCCAAGATGACCTGTCAACTTTATCCCATTAGAATAACAGAGATATTACCAGCAACAAATTAGAGGATAAGACTCAAAATCAAATAGGAATACTCCCTAATGTGCAAAGTACAGGAACAGCAGCACTGGTACCTCTCAAAGTAGCTACTATCCGGCAACCTTAATCACATTGATAGACAAGGGATCCTGTTCACGTGTTCTCCTTACCATTGCTGGGTAAAGGATGCATTAATCATTTGAAATTAACTACAATACTAAAAAGACAAAAGTTGTAAAGCACCGTACCTTGCCAAACAGTGAATATTGTTGTTAAAGCCCCCAGTGTCCACGTTGAAGGCAGTAGAGTTCCAGATATTAGATGTCATGAAAGTGGCAAAGAAATAAGGCAGCAAGCTCCAAGAACCATCGTTGGCACCTCCAACTTCTTCCAGAATAGATCTTACCCACTCAATGTCATGATCCCTTGCTACCCCAACACTGTTTGCTACCCTCTTCATCCTCCTAATCCCCTCCTTCTCAGGAACTTGATCAGGCAAATGCTTAACAACCCCACCTAATAATGAGTGTATTAGGGGTGCACCTTCTTCAAGCACTGTCCCAGAAGCTTCTGCTAGAAGGCTGTCAAAAACTATGGCTTGTCCTGCCTGAAAACAGAATCCAACCACCGTCTCTGTGTCTATAATTTGCTTCATGTTCGTATCTCGTTCTACCTGATCACCAGAAAGCATGCTTCCAGCAACCGCTTCCAAAACCTCGCGATTCGCACGCAACGAAGTGTCGATGCAATTTAAAAGTGCAGCTGTGTGCTCTTTCATCAATCTGTCCAGCCTGTCTACTCCGTAGCCACCAAATATACGAACAAATGATTGCAATTCTCGGAGGTTGGTCACCGACTCTGCAAAGTAACCACCAACTGGCCTTGTGCTTTTAAAGCATTTGTGAAGGGGCGCAAAAATAATTCCACAGCCAGAAGTGTCTTTGATGATATTTTCTATGTACCAGTTGCAAACTGATTCAGCAGCGGATCCAATCTGCTGCTCTGCAGGTTTGTCAAAGAAATGTAAAGAAGACACTGGACCAGAGAAAGCTTCAGTGAGTAAAACTTCACGAATTCCTTGTGTTAGGTCCATACTGATATGTTGCTCAGCTAGATGAAGTACACTAATATGCCTACGAATCAGTGATTCGAGAACAGAAGGCCGCTGAAGATCATTATCAGGTTTCAGTAGAGCAAGCAATCTCCTCTTAAAGTTCCCCAGGAAGCATTCTCTCATGTACTGCATTGGACTATAGACAATCAAATGGAGCTACTGTACGGATTAATATATTGTAACTTGTAACCAAACTTCACAAGATTCTGCAGTTAAGTGAGACAAAAAAAACCATTTGCAAAACAAGATGGAAAGTATGCCATGCACCAACATCTATAGGGATGGCAAAAATCTATTTTTGGAGACCCGATGGATTGAGATTGGTTAAGATCGAGTATGTTCCGTGTATGGATTATTAACGGCTTTTAGGTTAAAGTCTAACTTGCCAGCAATATAGATTTTGATTGGCTCATGGTATAATCAAATTTATCTGGATCAATCAAATTGGTTAAGCATACAGATTTCTTTCGAACCAAATCAGAGCGGATCAACTTCGTAAAACCGGATCAGATCAGATTCGGTTGGATTTTTGGGATGAAATCAAATTGCATCCCTGCATAGCCATGCTAAATTTCGTGAATTAGTTAGCAATATGAATAATAATTTATGAACATGACCAAGGAAATTTAAATGCAACAGTTTTTTAGCTGGTGAATGATGAGGAGAGAAAGCAGAAGCACAGGTTATGATGCCCTCTATGCATCTAGTGAAGCAAAAATAATCAGATGAACACATAGAACCGCAGTATAAACTCCTTCATTCTTCGGAAAACTAAGCATAGAGTATGTTTAAGGTATTGTTAATATGGAAAGATACTGTCAACGTATTATCTCCAGTCATATTGAAAGCTTGTAAAGAGATTGGGAGAGGATATTACATCCCTATAAGCTGGGATAAACGCAACACAGAGGGGGGAAATGTGAAACAGAAATGAGAGGTCTGAGATCAATATAGAGAGATACAAATAATATGGTTAAGCATGTCGGCCCCAAAAGAGGAGGAATAGAATCAATTTAGGGGCAATATATAAATATAAAGTACCAGTAACAAAAAACAAAGAAGACTTACCTCCCGCAAAACAAACACGTGGTTCAGAACGCATATCGGCTCCATGTCGTTTAAAACTGAGCAAAGATTTGTCAGCCTCTGCATTGCAGCTTCTAACCTGCCATCATCACAAAACTAACTAATTATCTCACTTTCAAGGAAAGTATATCTTGAAATCAATATAAACAAAAGTCTACAATCATGATGCTTTACATTTTAACAGAACTATTATTTTCAGGATAGCTCTCAAATCCTGGGAAATGGAAACCAGATATGCCTTTTGGTGACTTCGCTGATTGGAACGAAAGTCGAGACGTCAGATTCATAAACGTAGCTGCTTGCTCCGGAAGAAGCTGAAATTTTACATACGATGTGTCAACTGGAAAATGATATATCCAACAAAAACTACTTTAGCAAGGGAAATAAGTAAAACTACCTGCATCTCGAGAGAGCCAAAACCACCTTCAGAGTCGAGTATATTGATTAAACCTTCCAGTCCCCCCACGATAGATTCAATAAGGGACTCAACATACAGAACTGCATCCCTACCAATTTTAGTTACCTATACATGAGAGGGAGACATATGTGGCATCAAGTATGAGGAAGCAATATAAAGGCATAAGAGGTAGGAATACTTCTTTACAGGTTTTTTAAAATCTCTCTCTTTAATATAAAGAATGGTAGTTTTCATATTTCCCATGTCTATTACATGCTACATGTGACTTCAACGGGACATGCATATTGTTGAGACACTATGGTGTTGTTTTGAATCTTTTGATGTTTGACTAACCCCTATTAAAGGCATATCTGCATCTTTCCAGATCACAAGCTAGTCGTATGCAAATCCCTGAAGTCCAAATTATCACATCACCTCGTGACACTTAGAAAGTTTAACATTTCAAAGATGATATAATCTCAAGAGTATATTATGAGATAAGGAGGCAAACTGATCAACTAGCATAATTTGCTACAGGACTTGATAAAGTGTGAAATCATTTTCCCTGGGTGGGTGAACTCAGTCTATATATACCATAGTAGCAAGGCCATCAAACATCAACATTAGTAGGACCTTTAGTTCAAGACCTTGTTATACTTGCCACAAATACATAACCTACTTAAATGACATTATTTTAAAGAGCGTGTTGTGAGATTAGGAAACAAATAAAGTGCTTGGCATAATTCGCTACAGAGACTTGATAAAGAGTTAACCAATTTTATCTGGGTTGATTTAGTATGTACCCCGTTGCAGGGCCAAACCAACCTTAAGGCAAGTAAATCACTTTCCTATGGCCCCCAAATACCATGAAGGACCATAACGAATATACAAGTTAATTAGTTTATAACGTTTAATAAATCATTATTAAATTTTATTTCACAAAGTTCAACAAAATTCTTGTCAAAGATCTACACATTCCAACAAGTCACATACTAGGCTGTTAGCGCTCAAACTCTTCCCCAGGGACAGAGGGAGGGGGGAGCAAGGGTGGGCAATTGCCCATCTGACTTCCAGAATTCTAATAATAACTAAAATATGTTAATTAGTTCACTTAAGTTAGTGTAGCCCAGATGGTAATATTGCCACTCTTTGAACCCAAACACCAGGGTTCAAATCTCAGCCATTCACATTTTTTTTCTCCTTTTTGGAAATTTTAAACATGATATTGGGCTTGCGGGGCTTGTTCACATAAAAGGTGGTGGGCATGAGGTAAAAACATTTTCTTATTAATACTTATAAACATGTTTTTTCTAGTGTCAAAGGAGTTAACTTAATGATTATTTTGTACATGGCAACATTATTGTAATTATTATTTGGTTCCAATCCTAATTCCTAAATACGTCTTAAAGAAAGAATCATATATTTCACTCACTTTTTTTTAACTTAATAGAACAAAAATATTGAAGAGAATATTTTTAATCATCTTTTATTACTAATTATCTTCTAAAAATATCCTAAAAAATTATCCATTTTGTAGCACATGTATGGACGGTCATATCTATATATATGGACGGTCCAGTGCACAAAGCTCCATCATTGCGGGGTCTAGGAGGGTCTGATGTACGCAACCTTACTCCTATTTCCAGAGAGGTGGTTTCCAATGGGACGAACCTGTGATCCACAAGTCACAATGGAGGCGTGCATGCCCCCNNATAGATCAACTATGATAATCAGATTCCTATAAACACCATGCCATCTCCATAATCTATTTTATAGCTTAAATCCCAAAATTAAGAAATTTGCAGGTATTATTTTTTTTTTTTTTACTTTCAAACAAGAACACCAATATTCAAATTTAAATTATATAAATTCTTCTACTTTGAGTACACCCAACAATGTGAACTATATTCCTTGAGCTGCTATGTGTCATATAAATCATCTTATGATTTCTTTCTTTAAAAATGTTTAATTTTACATATTTGTGCCCTGCTTTGACCTGTACCCTTTCCAATGTCGCCGAGGACAACTATTATCCGCGGCTATATTTAGTACCATTTAAGTACAAGAGCGCAACCCATGCGATACACGAATTGTGTATTATATTTTTATTTATTATATTAATTTTAATTATT
>MKEJ01087328.1:0-10459 GCA_001753735.1 Embelia ribes
ATTAATGTCTATTTAGAACTCTTCGTATTCTACCCCAAATTAGCTATAAAATTCCTTGGTTGAGAAATGAAAAATTCATAAAAAAATCCAATATATGTTATATGAGATATTTGAGAAGAGAATGAATAAAATATTAAAATATAAAAAAACAGGGATTGGATTTAGCATTTGATGTCGTATCATGTAAAAAAATTGTGCTCTTTTGTTGTACTAGCCGAAATGCTAAGGACGAGTGTTTTGCAGTCCACGCTTACTACATTTGACTCGCAGAATTTTTACTTATTGATTGAGATTAAATATATAGGATCAAAAAAAAAATTTAATAAAAAAAACTTATTTAATATAAGTCACTTAGTTAAAAATCAATGGCCCAGATATAGTTAATAAGTTGTTCCTTGCTATGCAATCACAAACACTGCTAATATTAGATAAAAAAAAATTATTAGAATTGAGATTTTATACATACAATTATGTAAGAATTTCATATATTTTTCTACAACATACCATACACACATAAGAGAGAAATATTGATATATAAAAAAGAAAAAATCAATATAAATTTAAATAATTAGTATTTTTCTTATATCTCAATACAAGTATCTTACTATGTAAGAAATTCGTTAATAATTGTATATATAAAATTTCTAAAAATAAATTATGCATGTAATTAAAAGTACTCCCGCAAGCAGTGAAGAAAAAATGGACAATGAAGTTTAAGATTACTTGTCCTCTGATGAATGTAAGCTAAACTGATTTATGAATAATATGAAAATAAGCAAACTGTATATCAGCTTGAAACTAGCTAGATTTGCCCGAAAGAAGAACTGGCCTAACTGACAATAATTTTTCTCAGGATATATCTGCATTGTTATAGAAATTTTATTATAGATATTAGCCTGAAATACAATAAATAATTTGAAATTTCTGATATTAATAGGCAGAGAAGTGTCCTTTCAAATTGAGAAAAATATGCAGTCATTGTAGGTCTGGAATGCACACCAATTTGGAACTAGAGTATTCTTTCTGAACAATTGAAAACTTTTGGATTTGGCGCGAACGGGAGAGATGTTTTGGACAAACTGGCTGCAATGGTTCGGTCTCTTGCCAAGATTTAAAAAGTAATAAATAATCTACCCAGGTTCAAAAAAATTGGATTTGGGTCCGAACCCGACCCACCAATCACACACATGGGCACAACTCGCACACGGCATGCCACAATCGTCATCCGCAGTTGCACCAAGTTGCACTCAAACACATGCGTGTGCGCATGCCATTCCAAGTTGAGTCAGCCGTACCAAGTTGATTCGAGTCGGTTGGTGACAAGTGCATATCGGAAATCTTAGTCGATGAAATGTGGAACATCTTGAAAAAATCATACTCCCTCCCGACCTACTAGCACTTGCATTTATTTTTAATTTTATGAACAAACTTCAGCATCGAAGAGTTCTCGATTGTGTAAACCGATCGCTGACTTAACATGTATATTTTAGATTGTGCATGATCTCATATTAAGTTTAATTTTACTAATTTCTATTATGCCAAGTTGATATATATACATATAATTATAATAATTTCTATTAGAGTAAATTTTATTATTTTAAATCTTAATTTCATGGAAAACATAATTTTAATAATTTTTACTATGATAATTTTATTGTTTTAAATTATAATTATATGAAACACACATTAAGCAATTATGAGGATATATGTCGCAATTAGAATAAAAGTAATTGTAAGGGACAACTTATATATATATATATATTATCCGAGGAATTTAAATTATTTATCCCTTTTAAGAACTATAAAAATGATATAAAAAAAAATAAACAAAGCTCAGATTGGACATGACATCATATTGAAAAATAACTCTTTCCAGGTGAAGTTAGGATCGAGTTTAAGCTCGGGTTTCAACTCAAGCGGACAGGAGACATGTGAGTTTACTAAAGAGGGCTATAACAATTCCAATAAATTTTTTATGCCACAACTTTTAACTTAAAGTTTTTGTTCGTAATTTTAATATTAAATTTAGAGTGTAAATTTTTTTTTACGAAGATTCAATCGCCCCATAAAATTAATGTTTATATGCTTTGGTTCCAGCCCTACAAGCGGAGATATGTACAACCTTGTGTTATTTCATCAAACCGAGTTTTAACGAGAATAAAGTCAACTAAATGCATCGAAATTCACCTAAAAATATTTACTTGTTTTTGAAATCCTCTAAGATAGTATCCAAAAGAAACCTTCAAACAAGTTTAGCCAAAAGTCTCATTATTGAAACAACTTTTCCATACTAAGGTCAGAATAATTGTACAAGTAAAGCGGAAATTTGGGTGAGTTGTGAGTTTCACCATACCAAGAAAGCCCAATTTTTTTAAATGTTGATATAAAATGAAAATAAAGAGATTACTTAAGGGTTCATAATTCTTGAGCCAAAAAAGTTGATTCACCAGGAGGTTCAACTACCAACTACATTTATCTCCATCTCCAACTAAGCATGTTAATGTTCAGTCTGCATTTATTTACATCCCAACACTCTCTCTCTCTCTCTCTCTCTCTCTCTCTTTGGCCCCTTCTTAAATCAGTATTAAGAGGAGCAAAATCTCATGCTTTTCTCAAAGACCCATTTGAGAAAATCCCCAAATAGCCAAAACCCATTACTCCATTCTGTTGAAATACCCTTAAATTCTTTGGCATTAGCAATTTAAGTGTAGAAAACAGAGAGAGGGAGAGGGAGAGGGGGAGAGAAAGAGAGAGAGAGATTATATTCACAATAACAATATTACTCAATTAATCAATTTATAGCACATAAAAGCCCACATTTTCCCCTTCCTCTCTCTGTCCCTGGGTCAATCCTCTGTTTTCCTATTAAAATGGCTGTTCTGGGCAAAACCAGAGCAGTTTTAGCAAAAACAGGGGATATCATTAACAGACTCTTGAGCTTCATAATCTTCTCATTTCTAGATTTACTCGATTTAGTCCTATGCTTTGTTTACAAAATCGCCGATTTGGTGATAGAATCCGAGTGGAAACCCTGTTACTGCTCCTCGGCTAAAGGTGCCATTACAAACAGGGGGAAAATCTTTGTGTCCGAGAACGGGGAATCCTCGCGGGTAGTTTCTCTATCTACCTCCAAACTGCAGCTAGACGAGGTCTCGGATACGCTATACGCGCGCCACTCGATGGCTAAATCGATGGTGACGAGGTTTGGGAGAGGTAAATTGGAGTCCTCTGTTTTGAGAAGCGAAAGGGGGAGAAGGGGACGAGGTTTGGCGGTAAACTCGACCGTTGTTGAGGTGCAGCAGGAGAAGATCAGACGGCTGCAATTGGATGTGGTTCCGAGATGGTCGGATTGTGATTGCAAGACTTGCCATTTTTGGGCCTCTTCTTGCAAAGAGTCCCTTTTTGTTCAACCCGACGGGGCGAAAGGTTCGTGTATTTGTTTTGTTCAAGGTTTTAAACTAACTAGGAGAGTTATACGGCGGAGTAAATATTTGTGATACAAAATTTTATCAAAATGGCCGAATTAATAAAAACACGATACACATACAATCTTATACATATAAAATCAGTGTAGCCAATTTTTTTAAGTTGTGTCCACTTTGTCATGTGCCAAAACTACCCTCAGAATTCATAATTTATGCCACTTTCATTTTAACATTTAGTTCTCAGAGGTCATGCTCTGAAAAATCACAAAAGACAGTTGTACTTCGTCTGATATGCGGTCCCATTGGATTTCTGACCGTGGAGCATGGGTGACATAGACTTTTACCTACAAAAGCAAAATTTTATAATTAAAAATTATATGAACTGTTTTATTATTTTATTTAAAATATTTTATTTTTATGCCTGAAAAACTATCATTCACCCTTACACATGTTTAAAAGAGCATTGGGTTAAGATTGGGCACTCTTAACCCCTCTTTCTCCCCCATGTTCGTTTCTCTCTACGATGGTTATTTCTCACGCTTCACCTTTCCCAATTATGATAAAACTATCGAATTCTCCTTTCTTTTTTTTAATTTATTTTTGGTGCATTCGAAATTTTTGTTATTACTTTTGTTTCTATCAGACTTTTTTGTAATTGAAATAAATAAGAAAAAATTAGAAAATTTTAAATGTATTGCACACTCATCGTGTGTGTCACGTTGATTAGTAAAAATAAATATATAATAAAAGTATAAATTTTATACAAAATCTGCGGAAAAACAAAAACTTAAGAAAATATTTCTCTGAACCTCTTTTTTCTGTGAGGGCATAATTTATGTATAATAATTAATGGTAAAGTATACAAAAATTATTTATTCATATTATAAATTAGCATGAAATTCGATGACTTATATAATAAGAGGCAAAATAAATCTTCTAAATATTCTTCCCTTATTCATGCATTTATTAAAGGGTGAAAATCAAAGTTAATAAATCAACAATAGACCACAATTAGTTGGAAGACTATTTTCCAGAAAAATAAAATATTACTTTTAAAAGTAAACACAAAGTTCTTACCTTGGATGGATGTTAGAAAATATTGAAAAAATTCTATGCGTATTCAGATTTGGAAAAACAGATAGCTACACAAAAATAAATATTACATTCCATATTTTCGGAATTCATATATATCATTAATCACATAAAACACAATGTACAAAGTTAAATAATAACCTATATTCAAAACTATGAGACTCCAACCACATGATTTCAGCATCATTTCTCACCAAACCGATTATTTATGTTAAGTAAAAAAAAAATGTATTGGCAACCGTCTAGTTAAAGGTAACTATTATATTCTCAAAAAAGTAAATTTTCAAAATGAACCTTAATATTCCAAAGAAATTCATACGTAGGCGCCAAATGATCTGTTGTTATAAAATTAATATTCATACCCTGCTACTAAATCTAAGAATTTCACAAAAAAGGAATTTCAAGAAACAACCTTTAATCATTTTGATAGGCAGACATATATCAATGGTTATTGTTGTAGCCTTGCTACCGATGCTGCTTCGTTGGTTCAAAGTGTGTGGTGGGAAAGGTACCGATGGGCTAAAAAACTTTGTGAGAGAAAAAGTTCGGGTGTCATATTCGAGATTGTTAAATTTCATTACTCTCCATGAGAATTTGAAGAGATTTTATATGCTCAAAACAATTACAAAATTGAGGAGTTAGAGATCATATATTACAAGGAAGAAGTAAATATGAAAGATGTGATATTAAATGTAATAATTTTTTTATTTACTTATTATTTATTATCAAGTATTATAAATATTTTAGTAAATTATTTATTTGTTCTTTATTTGTCTTTAAGTAGGTGAAAATTTTACGTAATTTTTTGGATAACGAAAGGATATATTTGGAATACATAAAGGAGGAAACTTTTTATGGTTCTCACAGTTTTAGAGTAGAGTTATATGTATATCATATCTCTTATTAATATACAAGTTGATATTTCTTCTACTTTAGCTCTAATCGCAACAAGTGGCTACATAATATTTTGACACATGTTTCCTTAAATTTAGTAATCAAAATCTAGGAAGAAAAAATATTATATCTTCACTATCTTTACATTTACACATACATAAAATTATAGTTAATCAATATTGAAAATATTATCATAATTATTATATTATATTTTTAGAAACATTATCATAATATGATTTTCACCAAAATCAAAATTAACATAATATAATTATTTTTTTCTAAAAATATTGTTATAATATGAATCTACAAAAGTTGAAATCATAAAATAAATTATAAGAAGAATTAAAATAAAAGATGCCCTATGATTATTTCATTAAAAATCATAACTTATAAAATATATTATAATATAATTACAACCCTAAACTTATTGAACCAGAAAATTTTGTAAATTATATTATTATATTTGAAAATATCATCATCATAAAATTTTCTAAAGCTAATCATTTTTAATACATATAAAACATATAGCTATAACATAGAAACAAAAACTAACTCTATAGACTGTAACAAAAGGATAAGAATTATAATTTAAAAAATATAAAATTATATAAAAGTTATTCATTCAACTATTTTTAATCTATTTGTGATAAGTGTCTACATAATTAACTGACATTATATATAAAGAGTACAGATAGAGTTACTAATGATATACTAACACGAAGGTTTTAAATAATGGCGGCGGCTGCTATAACAATTATAATACCAATGTAATAGTTTCGGAGTATAACTGCGATAGCGTAAAGGTTATGGAAAGCAGAGTAACGAATGTATTTCAACTTCACTCAACTCATCAATACTTCAATGTCACGCATTATTTTTACCATAAAATTATATTCTTAACAGCTCATGTGCTTTTTATGATTTTTATGTTAAAACTTTTCAATAATTTAGAAAAAAATATGTATTGTTAATGGTTTAATACTTTTTTATTTGAATTTTTCATATATTGGAGTTGTTAAAGATAAAACATCTTGTTTCATACTATACAAATTTATTTAAAATAGATAACAATTATTTACATTGAAGAAAAAAATAACTTCAAATACACATTTTACACCCTTTTATTCTATATCCAAAAAGAATGTCATGGAGTGATAACTTTCATCATAATACGACTTAATATTATTAATGATGAATAGGTCAATATATATGTACAAGATAAGGACTATAAATTAAATATAAAATAACTATAGTGGTACAATAATATAATAAATCTAACAATAAATTTGGAAATTGAGCTAATTTGGTCGATATTTCAAGTTTTATTTTATATGCTGTGCCACTTTGTAATCCATCCTTTATATAAATGAAAGTACACGCCGATTTTAGTATCGTGGATTAGGCCCAAGTTAACTTGTATTAATTTGAGGTTGAATCACATAATTCTTGGGTCTCTTATTTTACTTTTCTGTAAATTATTTTATTTGCTTTCTAACATGTTCATAACACGTCATCGGATGAATCTCTACTTGAAAAATATTTTTACACTCTGCAGGGAATTTTATAAATTTGATTAATACGACCTCGGTGGAGGATTATAATATTTTTTTATTCAAAGTAAGATTTACCGATTCTGAGGAAATTGAAAAAGATGAAACGAATGCTATTTCGTTGGTCCCTCTTTAAAGACTTTTCTTTATGCTCATTCTCATAATTATTCTGATGCCACAACTTTTCATAAAAAAGTAATAAGTAGGATGATATCATTTTCTACGATGGTACAAAAGTTACGGAAGAAGGTCATAGTAATGTATGAATTAGTAAGTTTGACTTTGAGGAGGTTTATGAGTTCAATTACTCAATACTTTTAGCCCCACACCATTTATTCCATGTAAGCCTTATTACGTTCTCTCGCATTTAAGTAAATACATAGGCATAGAGCAACATAATTGAGAATGGAAGTGATATTGTCAATTATTAATTTTAATTTTATCATTAAAATTAAATTAATATTAGTTTTATATACTTTTTAAGTTAAAAGTATGGACCTGACAGAGCGAGTTTAGAATAATTGATCATACTCTAAAGTATTTACTAACATACCTATATGACTTAAATGGTGAATAATAGATCCTTTATGAATTAAGGGTAAGAAGTTATTATTTCATTATATTTATGAGGTACTAAGCATACCCATATTTAAATATCTAGATTTAAATTTTAGCTTCAACTGAAATGAAATGAATTTGTTAATGATAATCACCATTTTAGCATAATTGGCATTGGAAGTTTATATAATGGCTCCAATGACCCCTACAATTAGCTTTGCTACATTTTTGGGGGCGAATGGT
Source organism: Embelia ribes (assembly GCA_001753735.1). Taxonomy (NCBI): domain Eukaryota; kingdom Viridiplantae; phylum Streptophyta; class Magnoliopsida; order Ericales; family Primulaceae; genus Embelia; species Embelia ribes. The sequence goes on from MKEJ01087328.1 coordinate 7,763, forward strand.
GGAAGATGAACGGTTATAAATTGTGGCATGATAGTAGGTATTGGCCCTAGCCTAAATATGACCTAAGTTTGTCATATTGGAGGTGCCCCTAACATATGAGTTTGAGTTAATAATAAGGGAAAGACGGGAATATTTAGCCTATAATTTGGTGCTCTGTATTATTCTTTGATTTAAAAAAAAACATAAATAACTTAACAAAATAAATAAATGGCTTAGCTATATTAAGTATATGATGAATATAATTAGAGCTATTAGTCAGTCTCTAAATTAACAATTGGAATTGTTCAATTTCAAAATTATAAGGCACAAAATATACCTAGAGATGGCTATTTCTGAATCCTATCATACAACAAGATCAAATCTAAGTATTCTCCTATTCTAGATATGTTTGCATTGAGAATGTACTCTGCTTTTATACAAAAACATTATAACTCTTATAAAAGTTTGATGTGCGCTAACTGTTCAATAACATTAAACATAAGTTCCGAGCAGTGTTGAACTAATCAATGGTTGCGGTATACTTTTCTCAATTAGGGGAAGAACAATATAATTTTATTGATTAACGGGAAATATTTCAGAATGTATTCACAAGAGATTATTTTGGTTACTGTTCGAGTTATAAGGGCAAATGAAAATTCTTTTCAAATTAGGCATTGCTAAGGCTTTATACACCAGTAACAAATGTGATAATTCGTATAAAGATTGCTTGGGGAATATATTGAAGGATTTGTGCAATTCCTGATTATATAAATATATTGGGATACTACAAATTTGATTGTTTGAAAAGGCGAAAGAAAAGAAAAATAGAAATAAATGAAAAAAATATATTAGAAACAAATGGAAAAAAAAGTTGGAAAAAGATTTTGTTTGTGCGGGGCTCGAACAAAAAACCTAGAGGTAGATTGATAAAACTCTGAATCATTTCTTCCGCCATCAAATATTCAATCCGATGAGTGATAATATTTTTCATAAATATTATATGACTCTATTAATCATTACTTATTAATCGAGTTGAAGAAATAATCACTTACTATACAGACTCATATATCTTTATGAACTATTTAGATATTTTAGTCAATTCCTAACAGTGATAGATATTGATGGACTCATATTTTATTTGTGCGGGGCTCGAACATGAAACCTAGAGATATATTAATAATACTTTGAATCCTCTCTTCCGCCATCAAATATTCAATCCGATGAGTGATAATATTTTGCATAAATTATTATATGACTCTATTGATCGTTGCTTTTTGATCGAATTGAAGAAATAATCACTTTACTATATAGACTCATATATCTTTATGAACTATTTAGAGATCTTAGTCAATTCCTAACAGTGGTATATATTGATGGCCCCTTCAAGCAACAATCGTTAAGATAAATATTTAATAATTTACAGTTATTCAATTATCATTCAAATAAGAGGGAGATAACATTTTGCATAATCCTTCATCATCCAAGAAAAAAGTGTTATGAATTATTAATTGGACAATTATTGTAACTATAACAAGTATGGAATCCAATTATTAAATAAAAATAGTATGCATTGATGTAACTATGGCCCATCAACTTCTCCATCATTCCCCAACATTTGTGTATAAATAGCTTAGTTGGGAGAAAAAAAAGGGATGCACAAAAGGAGAGAAAATTAGAGAAAATAAATATGGAGATTGAGACAATTTTCTCTAGATTTTAAGTCTTATTTTATATATTGTACCATTTTGTAATTACTACTTTATATATAAATAAAAACACATACCGATTTTAGCCTCATAGACTATGACCAAGTTAAATTTATGCTAACATAGAATTGAACCAAATAATTTTTACATATTTTATTTTTCTTTCCCGTAGATTAATTTTTTTATTTTTTAGCCACTCATAAACGTATACAAAATTTTGTGAAGACCTAGCTAGAACAGACAAGCAACGGGAAATGATCAAATGGTCTTGCATGTCACACACGCTAATTATTATGCTAATAAGGCTATGTTGTCTACACTAATATAGTATGGCCCATAAATTGCAGTGAGCTCATTTGTCACGTATATTTATAGACGGATCCAATTGTCACATATCCACAATCGATCTTCAAAATTTTATAAGCTTTAATTATAAAATTTGAATATTTTTGGATTTAGGCCATTGAGTGGCTTTGGCTAAGGACCTAAGTCACTAGGTCGTGTCGTGGAAAGGGAATGGGATTGAGAGAAAGAGGGAGACCGTGAGAACATCGTGCATGTAATCTAAAAAATTGTAATAACAGGAACAAAAGAAAGAATCAAAAGTGGAAGCAACGATTACAAAAGTCTAGCGAGCGTATAACATAATTGGATTTGGTCACGGCTACACAATAATTTTGGGAAGGCATGTGTTAATCTTTCTTTTCTCTTTAATGTAACAGCCACACCAATTGTCGTACTCAAAACTTTCAGGTGGTGCAAAAACAAGATCCTTGGAATATGCCTCTTGAATAACAGATAGAGTCAACTTTACAATTGATTTAGCTAGAATGAGTATTGAAACTGTGTTTTGTCTCTTCGTACCCTTAAACCACATTTTAGCCAAATATTAATTATAATTTTGTGAATGATAAGTTCTGCCCCTTTGCCTTTAGATCCTTCAGTCGTTTCATTTTGTAAAATAATTTAGAGAGGTTAGTGATCTAACCTTATGTTGGTTCTGATTTTTATC
>MKEJ01087348.1:0-14189 GCA_001753735.1 Embelia ribes
AAGAGTTTTGTCACCTGCTGATATTTGATGATAAAAGTCTAAGTATTTTCATAATTTTCTAAAGAATATAATGAAAATGGTTTTGTTTATTTAATCAGAAAATATTATTCTTTCCTTTTCTCTCTAAAACTCACGCTCCCGGGTTCGTGGGAATTCGGGACGTGAGTGTTAATTGACACAGAATGGCACCCACTTTAGAGTTTCCATGCTTCCAGGTGATATCATAATGAATGACCTTATGAATTCATATCTCTGGCAGATACCATATAATAAGCATGTTAAACAAAAATAATTTTACGGAAATCCAAAACAGAAGCATGGGATAAAATGATTATTTTTTCTCAGTACTTACCAACTTTACCAAATGATGCGTTCTCCAGATTAACTGCGCGTGGAGGAGATGGAAGTGAGCCTCCAACATCTCTAGGTTGCGAAGTGGAGCTAGAAACCTGATTATTCAAAGGGTTATTAGACTTATCATCTGCAGACGCTTCAGGCATACTAGCAACCTGGTTATTCTCAAGCAACTTTCTCTGGGCATACTGCCTAGAAGGAGAAGCCTTTGGGGCTTCAAATGCCTTTGATATTCCACCAACCCAGGACCAAACAGCATCTCTATTTTCAAGTGTCCACAAAAGCTTGAGTCCAGACACAAAAATGCGCTGGCAGTTGTCAGCTATTACATTGGAACCGTCATCATCACTAGGATCAGATCGCGTATGCTCATCACTCTCACTCCCATTTTCAAACTCAGATCTGACATATGTCATCTCCGGATTTCTTCTTCCAGATTCTTGCCACTCTAATAAGGTTGCAGGGTCAGCCTTTGGTGCTTGCCTTCTGATTGTGAAATAATCAGATGATAGCAGAAATCCATCATCCCGATGTTTCACTGTGTGACCACTAGTAGAACCAGATTTTTCAAATGTTTTATCCATTGACTTGGAACTTCTCCTTTTCATCGGAATTAACTTCGCTACACTTGTGCAACCTTCTTTATCAATAAATGCTTTGGGCATGTGAAGATCGAGTCCCCTGTAAACGAGGTCGAGAGGCTCACGCTTGCTTTCAAAGGTATATCTTTGCTTACCACGACTGTAAAAGAGTTCGTATTTAAGTTTTGCCATCTTAAATGTCAATCCATTAGCCGGATCATCATCATCCAGGGGCATGTTTCTAATTAATGTTGGAATAACATCAATGCGGAACGTAAATTCAGTCATCACCTTGTCTAATGACAAATTCCCTGATCTTGCAACTCTAGGGACTCCAAAACGGGGCCATCGTGAAAACGATCGCAATTTCTGTGGAGGAAGGTAATTCATGTTCCAAAATTTAATCAACCATGCCAAATCATGAGCACCAAGAACCATTACTGGTAAATCAGTAGAAATGTTTTCTGGCTTAGCACCATCAACGACAACATCATTGCTCATTGCAGACGATTGTGATGGATTCCCACAAGAGGAAAGACTGGGCCTAAGTGAGAAATCCCACCTTAGGGAGAGAGATGTGGATCTGAAGGGATCAAAAACTTTTTCACGAGGCACGCCTTCAATGGGTAGAGCAAACAAGTAATGATTCATTGGATTGCCTGAATCGCAATCCCAGTCCATCGTCACTTCGAGAGTAAAAGATGGGGATGTTATAAAAGAAACAGATCTATCAGTAGGCAGTTTTAGGCCGTAGTTCTTAAGTAAAATCTCCAAGCTGCTCAAGAAAATCTTAAAATCCTTTGCTGAACAATACACACGACCATCTGACTGGTGAATTTCGATATGACCAGAAACAATTTGTAGTTTTTCAGACTTTTCGTAAGGATCAGTAGTTGCAAGCACATTCCATCTGGATTCTGACATAAATAAGGTAATTCGACCATGAATATAGTTTCTCATATCATCCCACCATGGCAAGCTGCGTTCCTTTTTTGGCGGCTGAACATCTAGAGCACTAGGGTTCCTAACACTTAGGTTAGCCCTGCGAAGAGCTACACTAAAAGCATAACTGATATCAGCAAAAGATGGCTCAAACCCAACTCCAAAAGAAATTTCGGCTTTCTGAAAATGTAAAGGCAAATCTGAATATGTCTTAATCGGCGGTGTAGTACCACTGGCTGAACGACACATACGGACCTTCCTCCATCTCCCTACAAAGATATCTTGAGTAATTTGAGGCTGAAAGCAAGTGGCCTGCAATACAGGGAAATTTTTTAGTGTCAGATGCTCCAAGCACTTAATCATGATGCTTTACATTTACCAGAAAGACAAGCATTTCACACAAATCTTACATCTTTTGAGTACCATTAAATAACCTCCCGGATAAAAATCACACAACAAAAAAAATTTGGGTAAATCAAGCTACTTCCAAAGAGCCCATCATTTTTCAGATGGGTAGCCATCACGTAGTGATTGCTATAAGCGTAGCAAACTTTCTTCATCCTTCTAGTCCTGACATGATGAGGACGTAGAGCTCTTTGCATGAAACACAACTCTTGGTTGAACCAATTGAAGCCTACAGTGTCTAGAATGGTAAAGAAATACTGAATAATAACCTTTATAAGTACTCGTACTATCGTACAGGTAGAAAAGTTCAACTCAGACGCATGTGCTAAGAAACACATACTCAAACACGGATATGGATTCGGACAAGGATGCGGCTACTACTAAAAATTTCCAGATGCGGTTGTGGCAAGGATTCGGCATTGATTTTATTTTTATAACAATTCTATGAATTATATATTCGTAGGAATCAAAAAGATAAGTAAAAGATAAGTACTACTAGTGAATAATAAGATTAATTCTCGAGTTTTAACAAGGTAGCAACTAAACAATAGCATCACATCATAATCTAGTGCACTTTATTAATGAATACCAATTATCAAAAAACCCAAAAACATATCCATGCATCTTCCTGATTCCACTTCTTGGAGTTTGTCACAGATGAGTCGGTACTGGTGAGATGATCCTCCTTGCCATAGCCTCGGAGAGTCATTCGAACTGCATTAGCCCACTATTGATAGTTATCCCCATTCAACTTAATTGTGGTTAGTTAAACAGGCATGATGGTGGGGTAAGGCTCGGTGTAATGGATCCGGAAGCACCTTTTTCAGCCATCAAATAATTTTTTATTAATTATTATATATATTTTTAACTGATGAGGTTAAATATGAAATTTTTCAGAAATTAATGATCAAATCTGAAAATTTTAGAAAAACTTTATTAATAAAGAGAATCTCACAAACTGAACAATAAATAAAGAAGAGGAACCAACGCAGAAAAGTCAGTTGCACCAAGGAGATATGACCGGCGGCAACATCTGCCACTTACGGTGGCAGAGAAGTCAGGCAATGGAGGTGGCGACGCAGATTCAAACGATGGAAACAGAAACTTGAAATCAGGCGATGATGGTGGTGGCGACGCAGAAAAGTCACTATCGGCGGATCCAAGGAATTGAAGGTCGAAACCTTCAATTCGAACGCAAGCGAATTGAACTGGAAGCTGGTGGTAGCCTGTGGTGGCGCGTGACGCTTGCGCAGAAAATTTGATGGTGCGTGACAGTGCATACGGCGGTAGCCGGTGGTCGGGCTTATAGCCGAGGGGTCGCCGGAGGGTGGATAAGCAACTGATAGGGTCAATTTAAGGTTTTAACAAGGTTTGATTGATCAATCGAAGATCAATCCAAAACTGGGTAATTGGAAATCTGTATCAGAGGATCTAAGTCTAATACGAAAACAAAATGGGTAACAAAAAATTATGGTTTAGGCCACGGAAGGATGCTCTAATACCATGTAAAGAGATAGCGAATATATGTGAATAATTGTGAGCACACTTAATAGGGTTGTCTCAGCCTCTATTTATGATGAGAACTTACAAAATATTTACAATCAATTATGGATCAATCACAATCCAAAAATATCTCATATTTTCTAATCTAATTATTTACATGTGAATAAAAGAATATTTCCTAATTAGAATATATTCTAACATGCCTAAACAACTAATGAATCGTGATTTGTTTGAACCACCAAAATGTATGACTTAAGTGTGAAAAAAAAGTATTGATCACGAAGTAGAACAGAATTACAAATTGGTTCGGGTGTATCCACTCCACGATGAATCCAAAATGAGTCTGTCGCGTGTCCAAAAGTTAAATAATTACTTAACATTTTGGACTCGCCACGTGGTGTGTCGGACACGTATTTCAAAGTGTCCGCGGAGTATGCGAGTCCAATAGGTGTTGGACACGGACACTGCACCCATTTTGGAGTGTTCATGCTTCCTAGCGCATGTGGAACAGCGTTACCGAAATACCAACCCTATAGGGGTCCTCAATTTCTCGTGCTTGAGTGCCTTTTTTTTTTGATAGCCAAGAGCTCAAGACACCCCGGACGCAATCCCATATGATTGAAGTGTCGGATACATACCAATTGGCTAAACTCCTTTGGTTCTCATTTATCAGTTACTATTAATTTCAATCATGGGACTGAATGTCATTCAGTAGAACTAGGATATACAGGTAAGAATAACTCACCACTAAAATCAGAACTTAGAATATATTCACAAACTTGTTCGAAGTATTGCAACATTTGATAAAGAAAGAATAGGTGAATCACCACTAAAAGAAAATCTTACTTCCTGTCATCCACACTCCTATAGATGTCTCGGTGATTAACTTGGATGACTAAAAGTTCGCCCATCACACATTTATACACACTTATATAAAGAAAAGGCTTTCCGTGACACTAACACATTATAAAAAAGAAAGCTCTCCGTGACATAGAAATCACAAAAATTTCTCATTTGAGATATGCAGGCATAGCAGTTTCTAGCTTTCTAGCTCAGATAGCTGATATAAGTTTAAAAGCATAATTAGTGCTACAACTAATAAAGGCAATAGTGGCATAATCTTTCTATTGCAATTTACATCTCGAGGAGTAGCTCTAAAAAATGTGAACTGATTCTAGTGGTCAGTAAACTTAGCAAATCACACTATCAGATTCCTCAGTTTATCAATATAATTGATGGGGTAATGTAGACTTCAAAGTTTTGGTGGACAAATTGACATTATTTGCACCTCAAATTATCACAATTAGGTAAAGGTGTGAAAATGAAAACAATAATACGACACACTTGAAGACAAAAAACCAGTATTATTTCGGAATCAAGAATAACAAAAAGAAAGTCAGATCCAAACCTGAACTGTTGACTACAGGAAATGGAAGATAAGAAAAAAATAATAAAAGATGAGAAGACTAAGATCAAACAGAAGGTTGACCTGTTGGGCCAGCACAATGCGACCTTCACATCTACCAGAAGTTCCAGAGAGAAGTGCATGCGTGTAGTTTCTTATCTGAACTACAAGAGAGCCAATACGAAGAAGAACATTACTCCCATAAAGTCGAGAAAATGGTATGTAATATTCTCGACTAACAGGATCAAGCTTTTGTATAACCTCTATCATTCCAGCATCACCACCTTCAATTCTTGTCAAGCTTAGGTCCAGCTCCGTAGCAGTGACGGAGAAAAGAGAGGTCCTAGAGATGCTAGGCTTGAAACCAGCTTGAAAACCTTTATGACAAGCACCCGATCCCCTAGAAGGGACCAACTTCTGACATGCGGAGTAATAAGCCCTGAATGATTGCTTGTATATCTCCTCTTTGATTTTCTGAATCGCTAAAGCATCTTGGAGATCAATTTCTTCACCATTATGAAGAATCTTACCGTCATGATTACAATCCTTAGTTTCACCAATACTAGGAGAATTGCTGCCTCTTGAGACAATGTCATCAAGAAATTTCAACCTCACAGCACATTCACAAGCTTCATTTTTCATCAGCCGATAATGTTCATCAAGCCAACCCTGCAATGGTTCTTCCTCAATCTCAAAAGTTAGTTTACGAATGGAAAACTTCACGCATCCGATTCTGTTCGAATGCTTTTTAACTTTTGAACTTTCTTTTTTCACTGGCACCATCAATTTGGTTTTAGCAGCAGATATTAGCTTCAAAGCTCTCAACATATCCTCAACAGCATCATCAATGGCACGCAAATGCAACTTGTATGGCATGCAGATATGAAAATCAAGCCCTTGAATTATCCAATCCCATGAAGTGGCTGTTTCAAGTTTTGTGGCAGATGGGCAACTAGAAACATTAGGGATGCGAGAAACTTGCATCCGGCTACTTTTAAAAATCCTTGCTCCATTCAATCTGAGAATAAGCCCCTCGAGAAGAACTCCTATTGAGGCATTCTCGGAAAAGATAGATTGCACCTGTACTGAAGCCTCAACCCCGTCTCCAACCTCGGCAGATATGTTCAGTGTTTCAACATCAATTGCAAATAGTGACTCCCTTTTCTTGATTTGTTTCTCATCATTGACAGATTGCACAGAGTTTTGTGTCTTCGGGTCATTAGCACTACCATTTGAAGTCTGTATTACAGGATGTCCATCAAGTCCTTGAAGCCTCTGATTCTGTACGCATAACTTCACACAGAGAAAAAGTTCAACCAATGATATATGCACATCAGGCTCCCACCGGACTGTAATATCTGAGGAGCTAAAAAGGGAACATATATCGATATCTTTGATACCACCAGTTCGGCGTACAAATTTTGCATTTTGCATGTCAAATAATAACACTTTTGTTCCAGGGTTATCTTCCATGTGTTCCTGGTAGACAGATTGTGCCCTTTTAAGCTCCACCTGAGTGGACTGTCTCTCCTTATTCATACATACACTAAAATGGAAAATATCAAGACCTAGAGAGTACTTTATTTTCTTCAAGTCTTCAGATTGTGTAGACATGATGTGTGCACTCCTAGGTGTCCCATCAGCCAACATACAAACTATAACTCGACCACCTTGAGATCCATAATTAACACGTTTGGGATCTGGAACCTCAGTATTATCCAATCCCACGTCACCAGAGAAATTTATGGAGCACCTTTCAAGATTGAATTTTAAAAGTTGCATCCCCTTCCCAGTTGCCTTGGATGAGTGTCCTCGGATCTGTCGTGGCTTTCTTTTTGATGTAGAACCATTTTTCAATAAGGACTCAAAGGACATCGCTGTTGATATAATCGATTCAACACGCTTCAAGGTCAAGAAGATCCCCATGCCAGTTACATCAACAGAGAGAACCAATATACTCTTCAAAGCTTCTTCTTCATTTGAGTCTCTGTCTTTCTTGCCCCAGTCCAGACTAACTTTGTCAATATGCATCAAGGAACCTGTATTTGTTTCGACGCCAAACAGACTCTCTTTCAAGCACTCTTGATACTCATCAGCCATGAGCAAGTTCACTTCACCAAGTTCCACATGGACTGAAGTGCCTGTACTTGAAATATTGTTTGCAAACACATGCGATGACTGCAAGCAACCCTGCAATATGAGATCAAAAGAAAAGTACACCACCGACATTATGATCTGAATAAAGCTAAAAATTCCAAGAAACACAAACAAATGACTACAACTGCGCAATAAATATATACCAACAACATTTACAGATCTATGCATAAGATAAATCAGAATCAGTTAAAGGAAGTCTACAATTACCAAAAGCTGCAATTTAGCAGCCAAAAGTTCAATTCCCTTCACGATGAACGTATTACTTTAGTTTGTTATTTTCAAAAACTCTCTTAAATATTATAGAAACCAAAAATAAAGTTCTCATGTTTGAAAAGATAAAAATGAAAAGGAATTCCAAATGAATGTGAGCTTGTTCAAAGTATTGCACGATATTGTGCTCTAGATGGATAATTTCCATTACCGACAGCAGCAGTACCATAAATACATACACTTTTTTGATACATAGAACAACACCTACATGATATAAAGGTGAACCTTTCAGTGCAAAAAGCACAACAGCCATCTCTGGAGCTGAAACTGTACAAGTCCACAAAATCATTTTGGGCTTTGTCGGCTGCACCTTTTCAGGATGAGAACTTCCAGTTTGAAGAACCATGGTTTTCTTCTTTGAGGACTGCAGTTGAAGCCAAGGATTTATTCTGCTCATAATAATGTTGCACTGGGTACCCCCTAGCTTTACATCAACTTCAGATCTGACAGGCAAGATAGGCTGGAAAGTGAAACATCTTGTGCAAGTAAATAGCTATATCAATAAATTAACAAAACCAAAGGTTAGTCAAAAGTTAGCCACTCTATATTATGCTTGTAGTCAGTGAAGACTGACACTCATCATTTGAGTCAAACAACTACGTAATCGACTAGCAGCATTTAATAGCTATGACGCATCTTTAGATGAAGTTACCAATATCATCTGTCACATGATTAATCAAGGTACATTTCAGCTCCACAAGAGTAGCAGCAGAACTAGGCTTATCTTGGTTTCAGAGATATCCTAAATGGCAAAGAAACGAATAGGGGTGACCTGAACTCCATAGAAACTATCAGTAAAAGAACATATCCTAAATGGCAAAGGAACGAATAGGGGTAACCCAATTTCCATAGAAACAATCAGTAAAAGAACATGCTATGTGCTGAAAAACATGACTTGTTTTTTCTGATGTACAGATTGAAAACTGAAATCCCAGGAGCGGATCATTCCATTTTTTTCCTGTTGTGTGGTACTTATTGAACAAAAGGATAAGAGGGGTTTGTCAGAGGTTGGGCAGCTTAACCATTTCTTGAAGAACCTTCTTGTATTCTTTTTGGAAAGGAAAAACAAAGTAAAATATATGTACAGCCACTGGCTAGTGGCTTTTATAGATTGATTGATGATTTCCATCCCCCAAAGACGGTTTCTTTCTTACCATACATATTTATTGAAAAAATGGTATCCATGTCAAAGCTGACTAGTTCCAAATACACATAATCACTCTACCAGTTTGCAAAGAAAGAAGAGCCAAACCCTAAAAGAGGTAGAGGCCATCAGAAACAAGAAATGCCGATGAGAAGCCTATATAATCTTTAAATATCCATCTTTTTTTTAAGAGGGAAAAGAAAAGTCCATGATATTCGATCAGACCTGAAATCCAAACTCAAAATATACAAAAAGGAATGCATCTTAATTTAGATAAACAATAAAGGCACTATGTCCCACAGACCACAAGCTCCTAACAACCTCCAAGCTCTCTATCTCCTTTACTGCCCACGCTTGACACCAATATTGCAAAGCTTCTATAACTCTCCTCAGAAATCCCCAATATGTTTTTGTCATACATATATACGGAAAATACAGCGTGAAGTGTAACCTGAAGAAACGATTAGAAAGGTCACAATGGTTAATTCTTACAAACCTGTAAAGGAATGTACGAGGTGGAAACAACAGCAAGTTTAAGTATCTCCAAAACCGAAATGCTTGCTTCTCTAACAAGCTGCAGTGGGATAAAAGATTAGTTAATAAACCAAAGCCAGCAGAATGTACACAAAACCAAGGATATCTCTTGCAGCTAATATAGACTTCTCTCCTTACATGGATCTCACTGAATTCCATTTGAATATCAAGGCGTGTACTTTCACCCACATCTTCAACAGACTGAGATTTAGTGCTTTTGGCTTGAATACCCATGATATTGTTCTCCACAACAAGATCAAGTCCTTTGTGCACGAACTTCACATCCAACTTTGGCAATGAGAAAGAAACCTGTAAAGGAAACACAATAAATTAGTCAATTTTTACTGTCTTATTTCATCAACTTTCACACCAGCCATGAGCTTCATTAGTAAAATCCAGAACACTTGCACTTCATCCACAGCCCACTCAAAGACTGTGGGTGAGGCAGTTGCAGATACATATTTTGCAAACTGCAAACTCCCAAGCACTATTTTCATACTTAATCATATTCCAAGAGAAACTGAGAATAAATTATCCATAGGTTCCCCACAATCCAAATATGATAATCACCAAGAATTGGCAAAAGAAATGTTTAATATGAAAAAGAACAAAGTTTCCACTCTCAGAATGAGGATGGGCCATATAAATATCATAATTGAGGAGCAGTACCAAATACTCACTTGGGAAGCCATCAGTAATGTGGTAAAACACTATGAGGAAGATGGTATCTCAGAGATCACACATACAAGTACAGCCAATAAACTCCCAATTTCTCTCTCCATCCAAGTATTGGATGGTTTGACTTGGCACACAATTTTATGCAATTCAAACCTATGTTACCGGAAATCACTAATATCCTAACGAACTGCGAATTGGTAGTATGTTCCAAAATGTGGTACACCTTTGTACCAAATGGCCAAATTTAACGAATCAAGGCAATTCGAGATAATTGTACTTTTAAAATTTGTTTCTGAAAAGAAATCTAATATAGATAAGTAAAATATTGATATAATTTCTATTAGTTTCAATTTTAAAAATATTATATTTCATATTTCAAAACAATTATAGAAATTTAAGTTTAATTATATATTGACTTGTACGAAACTAAATATGGTGATCTCATATATGTTAATGTAACATATAGAAGGCTACCCCACTGTACCGTATTTTACAATATGTACTGTACTACATTCTCGTTTTCGTTTCATATTCCGAAACGATTGTATTCCAGGTAACATAGGTTAAAACTAAAAATTTTAGGTCTAGGTTTTACATAGTATGATTAAAAAAACTAGAATATGATTGATGTCAAATCAAATATAAAAATGTAATTTAATGGACAATTATCATGTTAACAACTCGACTTAGTTGGATACCTGAAGTTCTGCTTCGTGAGCAGAAGCTATTGCCAATTGGAGAGTATAATTTGCGTCCTTGTTTACATCAGCTAGACCAAATAGTATCCTCCATGTTGTTGGTACATAAGTATTATTCCCCAAATTCCTAGTAGTCGGTAAGATTGAAGATCACTTCAAAAGCCGGAACTCATTCATAAAAACATATTGCAACAATATTTATTTATAATGAAATAGTACCTGTTAACATGAGCATAAAACCAATCTGTTTGATGGTTGCTAATGCCAATAGTGTAAGTGAGATCCTCATCTGGATAAATATCCGTATATCGATCCCATAATCCATACTGCCTATACCTGCAGTTCATCAAAATAATGATTACAAATAAATTAGATATAAAATATTTAATCACTGAAATAATATTTGATTGAACGGTGATGAGACTTAAACATTAAAAAAAACTCATAAATAGTGCATGCTACGATCAGTATTTAGGACAAAATACAAAGTTGTTTTATAATATTGATGGAAATTTAAAAATATTAGTAAAATAATAGCATACTTGTCTGGGAGACTGACATATAGTCGGTTCAAAAGAATGGGATTCGGGTCTGGCACATAGAACTCATTAGCAGAACGATCGGGAATGCCTACCTCCCACAACGTTGGACCTTGTCTTGGCGGGTCATATGTAATAGCACCCACTCTAGTAACTTGTCCTGAATGTTTACAAGTCATAAACGTAAATAAAAAAAAAATTTATTCTTATTTTAAAAGTTATTGTTTGAAATTTGCATTTGATATAGAAAAGGGTTTGGAAAATACAAGAAAATAATAATACATTTAGTATTTATCAATATGATCTAAAGTAGAATGTAACCCTAATTAGATTATATTTCCTAGAAGTTTATTGAAAAAACAATCGAGTGTTGCAAAATTAGGAATTCTAACCTTCCGTTACATTAAGATTTTCATTGTATTTGAAGTCTCCAACTATGCCAGGAACCCATGCATACAAGTTGTAGTTTCCAGATCGGACGCCTCTGATAACAAAATATCCCCTAGCATCTGTTCGAGTCCAAAATTGATAACCCTGGATATTATAGCCTTTAGCCATCTAGCATTTTTTTTTCAACTAATTTCAAAATAATAATAAAAAACCTTGTTTTCTATTTGCCAGGATCCAACATCTCCAGGAGGAGCCAACCCGACAAAAGCATACCCAGCCATCATAATTTCTTCATTTATGTACCTATAACAACAATTTCAGTATTAATGTTGTGAAGAAGATCACAATCATACCATGCAAAATCCAATATAAGCTTGTTAAATGTATTTGATCTCGGTGGTACCTATCGTAGACTAGTAGTTGACCACTAATTGCACCCCGTTGTTTCGCAGAAGGAAAGTCTTCAGAGAGAGGAAAATCATATGGCCAACTTTGCTTTTCTCTCAACATCTGAAGTTACATCAAACTACTGAATGTTTCAATGCGGTAATTGTGTATATATTCCGTTAACAATTTGTTGTAAAAAAAATTAGTTTTGTACCTGTCTTTTTGCATCTTTCCAGAGAAATTCAGCTTCCTTTTTGGGTGAAGCTGAGTTTAGATAGATAAAGACAGGGCCAAAAACTTTTATCCACGGTTCACCGTCTCTCAATTTTACTGCCAAACTTTCACCTGTATAATGAGTGCTAAAAAACATCTGCAGATGAATGGTCAAATCCAAACTATTAACAATGTTTTTATGGCATTGACTTCTTTTTTCATCATATTATGTCTTTATCAACCAAAGAAAATTTGAAACTTACTGATAAGGTGATTGGGCCAACATGAGATGTGAGGTCTTGCTTGACAGGACCACCTGTTCGGAATTCATCACTAGGCGTGATCATCCAGAATCCAACTAACTGATTGGAGCTTATCCATCCATGAACCCGATTGTCTTTGTTATCACATGAGTATTGGTACTTGTCATCCACCTACCACAATGAATCTTCTATGAGGTTGTTTTCCCTTCAAAAGAAAACCAATTTCGACTAAAAGTTCGACTCTTTTAGCATTTGATGCATTTAAATTAGCTAAATCTAAAATTGGTTGAAGAGTTGCTATAGACCATCAAAACTTGAAAAATGACCAACCCAAACTATCTGTGCGTCTTGATATTTTTTCATGCGCTATGCACGTTGTTGCACAGAAATGCAGATAAATTACCTCCCCTTTAAGATCTGGATTGCTTGTATTTGTAATAAGAACAGCTTCAGGATAGTCAAGAATTTCACCACTTTCCCGATCCTCAGCTGTTGGCATGATTCTTTGTCTTTTGTCTGATATAGCCATGTAGTGAAACCTGCAAATTATCCACATAAAACTTCAGAATAATATTAGAACTTTTCTTAAATACAAAAATTAGTAGAAATAAATATCTTACATATTTTCTTGAAGCTTGAAAACGATCCTCCCTTGGTAGATATTAAGGTCTGGCCACCCTTGTTCGTGTTTGAAAATTGCATAAGAATAGAATCCCATGCACCCACGCAACATTATAAACCTAAAATTAAGTTTTGAAATTTTTGCAATATTATTGAATGCATGTAAAAGATGATATATAAGATGAAATAAAGCATATCGATCTTCAACTATTATAATGCACCTTTTGTCTATGTTGAGGGGAATATTAGAGTCATTTGATGTGGCGTTCCAAATTTTCAAAAATGATATCTCGGCATAATTATCATCTTGCCTAATAATATTGTAGGTTGTTCCGTCTAACCTGCATGAAAATAGAAAAGAAAGCCATTGCATAAAACTATCGTATTGTAGGGTCCAGGGGGATTTAATGTAAGCAACCCTACCCTTATTTCCAGAGAGATTATTTTTAAGGGAATGAGTCTATGACCCACAAATCGCATTTAAGGCGTGCATAACCATAACCCATAGAAATTTAAGCTAAAATTTTAAATATCATTAATATTAATTTTAGGAGTACATGAATATATAGCAATTATGACAATCAGAAGTCGGGTAAACAAGATGAAACTGAAAAATTAAAACAGGCACAAGTTTAAAACTTTATATATCATAAAATTTGTGTGCAATTCTCTTGTTATTTCACTTGGAACATATGTACAAAATTGTAAACTTACAAGTCAGTTTTGTCTCCAGGATTTTCCGGAGTGTCCCAAACAACATCCCAATACCTGTTTATGTAATTAAATGAAATCTTATTGAATAGAAAATATTGTGTCGTCAATTGAATGTGACACTTGATTAAGAAATGAATTGATGAAAAGATCTATTAAAATTAAAGTTGTTTATATAGACTAACCCTCTATTTGTTAGCTTGTGGGTGGATTCTAATATATTGTCAATTCCCTTGTATCCGACTCCCGTGACCATGCCTTCTGGTGTGGACAATGTGACATTTAGTAGCCCGTTATCCATTATAATCTGAAACATTTTTCATGAATAAATAGACAAAATTATTATGCTAATAATCAAGTTTTGTGAGATGAAAAATAATGTAGATGAAGAAGT
>MKEJ01087360.1:0-15457 GCA_001753735.1 Embelia ribes
TTGCTGTTTTCAAGCATATCCATACCAAAGGTCACGATGGAAATACATATCCGAATCAGAAAGTAAAGTTAGTGCACGTAAGTAATATTAATTTTTTTTTTATGTAGTCTTAATTTTTTAATTAAATTATGATTTGCATTTATCATATTTAAAATTTTTAACATTAATTTATTGGTGTAGGATACCTAGTTGGAGATAGAGGCGAGGGACTTACAGCCGGAGCCGGGGTCGCAACAGTAAGGATCGTCGTCCTGAAATTTGCTTTTTACGAGGTTGTTGGCGGTCCCAAGATCGGGAGGTTTTTTGGCATTGGTTACAAAGCAGCCTTGTGGTTCGGAAGGCATGCTACTTTTAGCTCATCGGTACGGTCTACAAGGCCCTCATCCCCCTCCACTCGGGATAAAGAAGAAATGAGGGACACGATCCGCCAAATGTCTACCAATTTCGAAGCTATTCAGATGCGAGATGAATAGGACACAAGGAAACATCGAGAGCTACTTGATACTGTCCGGAGGCAGAATTAAGAGATGACCCAAATGCAGCAAATGATAATAGTCATGATATATGGAGGCAAGTACTACTATGTTCTGCAGCCTCAGAAGTAGCGCCACTGCTACCACCCCCGCCTACTCACAAATTTGGCTTAGTAGATGCACTCTTCAGCCCAACCTTTTTGGGTCAAATTTGCAACCCCTATGACCCGCTTCTCGCCCCAACTGTGATCCTGCTCAAGACTCTCAACCCAACTGTGACGATAATGTATAGATTTATATTTTTTTTATTATTGATTGAAATTTTAAATTATTATGAACATTTCATTTTTTGCTTGAGTGCTTTTGAATTTTAATTTTAATAAATATTGTAATTATTAATAATTAAAAAAAATAAAAGGTTGCTTTTTAAGCAATCTTTTTATTGTTTTAACTATTTTTTTCATTTGAAACTGATTGTGGAACCGAATGTTCGTTGCAAATTGCAACGAATTTTATCCGTTTCAATTTAGAACAGATTACAATCCATTCCAATTTGGATCCATTCCAAATATTTAATAATATTATAATTACTATGGAATGGAATTTGAAATGAATATCCATTCCAAATTGGTAACGAACTTGTCCGTTTCAATTTGCAACGCGTGAAATTTAAACGAATTTTGTCCATTCTAAATAGTTAATTGCAAAAAAAATGGAACATATCTTCCCTTCCTATTGACCTCCATTCTTGTAGTGTTTTATTCAATATAAGAAAGTTTACTTAATTTGATCAAGATAACAAAATTAGTGAACAATTTAAGCACTTCATTGAAAATTTTAAGATTATAGTTGTTGATAAATATGCACATTAAATTTGGAAATATTACTAAATTAATCATTTTAAATTTTCACTTTAAAAAAGGAATTGGACTACAATTTGAAATTACCAAAAATAAAAAACTATGTCAAAATTTGACGGAAAAGTAATATTTTTCGGATAATTCGTCTGCATGGCGTGGAGAGACAAGACTGAAACTAATTTTTTTTCACAACTCCATTAGAACTTTGTCTTATTGGTTCTAGAAAAGCTAAAAATTTGTTACTCACTCACGTCATGAAATAAATACTTTCTTATGCCTTTATTACTATTAGTTAATAATTAATGTTCTTGTAGAAGATCACTAACAAGACCGAATTAGAATTTCTAAGTAAGAATTGACCTATGTAAGGAGTTTGTATATCTTTTTTTCGAGTCTGCATAGTAAAAATTAAATTAAAATAATCTAAATATTATACATAATGGCTACAAAATTTCCGAGGAACCGCAAGGAGAGCCCCTCTCCAAAACCATCATTTCATAATTCTCCTTTAACATATCCCCAAAAAAGTCAAGTGTAAAAAGTTGGGATCAAAGGGCCCAAACAAATTCCCTTGCTTCACTGCTATTAACTTGATTGTTTGGGCTTTAAGTTCATATTCCCTACAATGAATAAATAAATTAAATTGTATTCTACAATATTTATAAAATTCAATAGTGATATATTAAAATGCATGTAACAAATTCTTTGAAAATGATATTTGCAAAAATGTGTTATTTCAAAGCATTGTGCTAGAATTGAATGCATAGATAAGAAAGTAGACTTATCCTAATCTATTTTCCACAAATATTTTTCTTAATTTTCACTAAAATTACCGTACTAATAGAAAATCACTGATACTATAAAACTTTTTCTTATTTAACTTAATGTTTTAAGAAGCATAAGATTGTACATAATACCTAATTTTATGTATTTTAATTCTTCTGCCTTTTTGGCAACCCTTCTTCCGTCACTGGTCACAAACAAATATTGAGTACGTACTAGTCCTGGTAAAGAATGTAAAATTAATTAATTAATTTATTTATTTTACATTAAGTGTAAATTTTTAAAATTGAATTTGGCCTTTCATTTAACTTTCTGGCACTAACATAATGAAGGCAGCTTTTTTCCTTATCTTTTAGCCTTTTCGAATTGGAGTAATTATTACATCTGAAAAATGCAAAGAAGATCTATACCGTTACCAATTAAAGACCAGTATTTTCCTTTTCTGTAAATAATGCATATAAATGTACATTTGATGATTTAGTACAACACATGATATTGCTAACAAGAGTCTTCAGAAGAAAAACAAAACATACTTTTTACTTAAAAAATAGTAATAGAATAAGTTACTGTTTTTGGTGCTAAATTATTTCCCAAAACATTTCACATAAATATTTATACAAAGAATTGAATTCACAATAATTGATAGTTCGCATTTCTATTATGTTATTTACTAATACTTGGAAAAAAGTTACAATTTATTAAAGCGTTATGACTTTTAACATTTTGATTGATAGTTCGCATTTCTATTATGTTAATTAATGCAAGATTATTAATTTTAATTCCATTTGAATATCTATGTTAATATTTGGTAAATCAATGAGCTTCAATACTTAAAAAGTTTGTAAAATTATTATAAATTACTAATACAAGAGGAACATAGTAAAAAAATATTGACTTACGGAAGAAGAGAACATCTTCATCATTTTTTCATAGCGAATGGTGAGGAAAATGTATGAAATGGTATGAAGTACGACAAAAAAACAAAAAAAGTGAAGGAAGGATTAAATACTATTTTTTTTTTCAAACTTTACAGAGAAATAATATGAATTTCTAGAAAGTCATTTCTGCCACATAAATCAAAATCCTAAGAAATAGTCCACACTCAATATCTTGAAATTACTACAATAATTATGTCTGATATAATAAAATACAAAAATATATTTTACCTAATCTTAACTAAAATTTTATGGTGGTGGAGGAAAAACTTATTTTTTAATAAAAAATTGTGAATAATATATATCTCTAGCAATTATCCTCTGAGCATTTATATCGATATTTCTATGCCAATGATTTTTTTCATTTAATTTCACAAATTAATATTTGTATTTTTCATAATTTATAGAAGTGTCAAAGGTTTCTTTGCCAACTAACAACACCCTCTCCTCACTTAAAATAATAATGTTTTAGGCAGTATATATTTATAATTTTTAAATTTAATATAATATGCAAAAACTTGTCGATAACTTTCAAAATGTGAACAGATTCAACAATAGGAGTGTTACACCCAGAATCCCAGGAATCCGGAGATGTGAAATAAAAAAAAATAAAAAGTAAAGAAAGAAAATACAATAATCAATACGTGTCTACCTTCCCGATTACAACAACAAATCAAATATACATATAGCTTGCCTGCAATAATATATATGTATACGTATAGCCTGCTTGTAATTACATAAACTGAATACAACCTTGCAAATTGAGAAATATAAGTATACAAAACCAAACTGCGTGCTTGCTCTAAAATGAAATAAAAGTTTTACACATAAGTTTTATGACTCGATACAATATACATAACAAGATGTGGCTAAAACTACAATAGTACAAAAGAAAATATATCATCTTCATAAACGTTCATGCCCATCCTGCATGACCTAAGTTCTCCTCTACGCCTACAAAACAAATAGATAAGAAAAATACATATACAAAGAAAATAAGGTCAGATTCTCAACAATACGGTAAAAGAGAGTATAAATAGTACATTACAAGTATACACCTATGAATGAATATGATTTCTACATAAACAACAATGTTCTAAATAAATACATGTGTTAGAACATGAAGGAGGTAGTCAACAAGTTCTAGCATACATTAAAGAATCTACCATACGACTATGATACCCTAATTACCATTTACAAAAACACATGCCCTAAACATGAAGGATTAGTACATCTACGCATACTACGAATGTACTACGAATCGATCAATTATAATACAATTACCCATAAGGTAATATAATTGCCACAAAGGCACTACGATACTATATATTTCGAATCGCGTCTACGCTATCTGCCATTACTCTACGGCTCCGCTATCGCTCTACGCCTCCGCCATGAAACTATGAATACTACGAAGCTACGAATAATACGAATTTACCCTTTTCATGATTTATAAAAAGTTGGCAATTCATGCTATCTCCTTTTTATAAATCTCGAAGGTAACTCATGCCCCCCAACTATGACAAGGCACTCAGCCTAGGGCTACTCAAGCCCTCTTATGAACAACACGAGAAAGCGAATGTGCCATGATTATAAGCCCGGCTCATAGTTGTCAGGTCACTCGTATACTCTACAAATAGACATGTTTCACATGTCCCCGAAAGCATACTCCGCCATCATATCCACGATATGAATCTATCCTCCACCAACATATCCACCACATGTATGCTTTTTATTTCATAAAATCATATTTTTCAGCTCCATGAATATACTTTTAAATACATTGAAGGTATACTTTATAAAACCCCATAACCATATTTTCCAATCTCGGAAATCATTCTCTTTTTCAAAACTCGTACTTCATTCATTTCAAAACTTTGCATCATACTTTTTAAAACTCTTTCATCTTTCGAAAACTTACCCTTTTCAAACTTTGAACATCAACTGTTTTCAACTTCAAAAATCAATTATGAACTTCGAATATCAACCATTTTCAACATCGAAAATCAAGCCTTTCCAAACATCAACAAAAAAATATGAAATTTCCATGATGTGTTACAATGCTAACTTCCAACGAATATGCTATAATTTACCAATGTAAGTTACATGACCCGAATGTAAACACTACTATACATACTACAAATTATAGCAATAAAAGTAACATGAGTTTTTAGGCCTTGAAATCGTAACATACCTCTTTAGGCTATGTGGTTGAAAAATAAGTTTTTGAGGCCATGTATTTGAACGTAGCTTTTTAGATATATATTTAGGCTACAAGTTACAACTAGAATGACTAACTTCCGAGATGTTACATTACATAAATTTATATGCTTTGAATACGCTTTCATAATAATATGCTTCGAAATTTCTGACACTACTACGCCACAAATTACCACCAATACAATTCGAATATATATATATACCACGATATATATTGTGCAACGAAAATAGATACTACTACAATCAATATGTCTCGAGCATCTATGTTATCAACATTTATATATATTAATGCACTACGAATCTCTGTCACTATACCTACAAGGCTCTATCACGATTCATAACTACGCCTTACTTGCCAACGAAATATTTTACCACTAATATTTATGAACATTTTTGTACCACTAATCTCTACCATGTAAGTATGCTTCAAACGAAAATATTTTTCATATAAAAAGATGATACAATATAAACAAAAATTAATGATATATCACACGTCTGTATGTGTACAAATATTCCAATTTATATTATTGCTCTATATTTGCCCGTACTTTGTACGCCTCTGAAAGTCACGTAAAGATATCTTGATCTAAAACCCAAAAATCCCTCTTCTTGGACCTCTGCAATGGTGATTCGGAATATGTAAGTCTCAAGCTTGGGGAACACCTGAGAGCAGATGAAATGGGTCAAAAAAATATCTTTGTTAGCCCCTCCATTGGATCTAGTTACAAGTCTTGGATCGGAACAAGCCTATACATAAAAATAATTCACAAGACATAAGGAAGAAGCTTTTCAACTTTATTTCAATGAAATAACGTGACACGAAAACTGAGGTAACACCAATGAGAAAACGAGAAGAGAAAATTTATGTCAAATGGAAACCTCGTGACGTAGATTCTGAATATCCACTTTTTATCTCCGAAGGATTAATGATATTAGATGAATCAAAGGGGTAAAGATTGAGGACCAAAAGCTCATTCTTTCTCTCTCATCTATTTTTCTTAGTCAAAAAGTAGAAATGAAGAATGAGCGGCTTACAACTCATTTGATAAAGCAGTGGGGCCCAAAAAATATCTTGTAAGATGGTATGCCCAGCGGTCCATCTGTCGGTGGACAGACCATCAGATACCCCGTCGAACAAGCTCCTTGACTTCACTGAACTCCCTGGAATTTTTTGAGCAAAGACTCAACCCCTTGTCCGATCGTCGAATAGGCATCAGACACACTAATTTGTCGAAACTTTCAATTAAGTATTGACGACCAAACCATGACTCAAATCCACCTCTTATGAACGTGAATTCTCTGCTACAACGAACACCATGATATAAAATAAATAAAATCATTACAAGTCATATAATAATATTATTTATAAAAGTGAAAAATTCCTTCGTAAGTTTCAGGACGTTATAGGATGGATGACGAGAGAACATGTGAATTAGAGGTGACATGAAGATAATTACGTATGGAGACTTAGAACGGCAGCTTCCCTATACTACTGATGGAACTTGCAAATTCTAACCAACAAAAGACTACTAGACGAACTTATAACTGAGGCAATACGAAACCGAGTAGTGTGGACGATGGTATATGAACTAGAGATGTTTGAAGTGTGTGGCATTAAAATTTGAGAAACCATGCGAGGATAGTTACATACCTATAAGACTAAGATCTTGAATGAAAACCAACATATTCCAATGGGACGTTATAATCCTGACGATGGAATTTAAGTATGAAAGGACCTGGGAGACTCTAGTATATATAAGCATAAGGAGGTATTCTATTGCAAATGATGCAAGTCGTAGAATTCAACGAGCCTAGAAATACATATGAGAATTGCATCGTACCTAAGATTCATAGGTTGCGATCATGAACATTCATATGAATACCGTAAGCGTCGACATCTGTGGATGAAGATACAGTGAGTTGCATCTAGTAAACTAACTTGACATGCGAGATGACGTATGATGATTATATGAAATATGGAAAAAAAACTCACCTGACGAACGAATCTTACGTAAGTAAAGGCGTGCATATGCGTGGACGTTACATGTAAGGATGTAAGTATGTGGCGCAAGCATCTGTCGAAGTTGTGGTAGTGCATATAAGAATGCATGTTAAGGGAACACTAAATGGTATTTGACAAAAATACGGGCCTTGGCATGGTCACTTTTAAAAAATTTGAATTTATGGTGAAACAAAACTAAAACCATATAGGTCATATTCCACAGCAGAAGATAGACTTTCGTTTAAGTACCATTCAGATCTCTCATGAGACTCGGGGTTTGGAGGAGCACCCATATAAAAATCTTTATACATAGATTCATGGGGTACGTATTCTCGGATGCATGGTGTCCTCTCCCAATGCATTATTTAAGAGCCCAAAATATATAAGTTGTAGTCGATATGCATGATGTGATAATGCAAGTTCTAATGTGGCAGTAAGCAATGATGTGTGATGACACGGTATGGTGGTATGAGACATGGCGTGACAATATTACTCATGACATGACGGATAAAGCGACAATTTGATAACTTTCATCCTCCTATCAAAAGTTATCTGTAAAGTTTCATCAAATACTTTATTTTCTTATTCTATTTCCGGTGTTATACTTTAATCGATCGATAAGTATGCTATCTTTACTCAGAAAATGTCATAACAATCTGCTATGTTTCTATGTGTAGAAACTAACAAATATTGGAACTGATGCCCAGTGTATCCATCATCGTATAGAAAAGAAGATTTAGCGGTCGTATCAAAGAGAATAGCTTGAGAAAATTCGAGAGAATGAGTGAAAAGTTAAGAAGGCAGCATACGTGGTCAGCTGAGTGGAGTCAAGGCCTGGTCGGCCAATATGTTTGCTTTTTGTTGTGAGTTGTCTTAAGTAAACAAGTATGTGTAGGCATGTGATTTACACATTTGAACCCCATGCCTTTGTCTTCAGAGTAAATTTCCAGTATGCCTAAGCATCTGTAACATGTTTAAGAGTCTGTAGTTCTATTTTTGTTTGGATGAAACTGATAGCAAATTTTCAATACTTTTCTTCGAATGAATCATGTAAGTAGTTAAACGCCATGGGTTATTGCGGTGACATGTCTCATATAGATTATGTGTCAGGTCTTACGGAATCCAGGGCGTGACAAAAATATAGTAAGATGTTAAAATAACCTAAATCTCTAAGTGCGATAAATTTACTTAGGAAATATCTTAATTGTACCTTACTCTTTCGTCCAAAAAGGAGCGTTAAATGACTATTAGGCTTGCATGCATGGCTGCTATTGTGGCGTATCCTCCAAATCTTTGAGGTAATATGATCGAGTTTGGTTTAAAACTCAAAAATATACACATGCAACTAAGTTTTCTAGGCTGTCAGCTGAATTAATCGATAGATAGAGCATATATGTCGACTGATTTGCCATGTCTAGAGGAAAACTCAAGGTATCACAAATTAAATCGATAATTATACTTGAATTGTTTCAATTATAGGCTTAGAATTTCGGGGGTGTGGTTCTCACATGGCTATCCTCCTCGCATTTTCACCAAAAACGTCAATTCTTGCAGATATTACACCAAAACAACCTTATTAACACCAAAAGTCGAATTTGAGTGGCTCACACCTTTTGCATGCGAGGCTAAAGGGGTGTTTCCCATAAATCATCAAAGGTGAAATGAGAAAACTTATCTATATTGTTGTAATTTGTTCGGGAGACACCGAATTGATCTTTGTTCGCACTCGGGAGGGTCGGGAAAAGTAAGATTTCACCTCATCTTATTCATGTCTCTTATTTTTCTCTCTCCATACCACATTCTCAGTGTAAAAATGGCCATTTCGTGGACATTACACGTGTTATACACAGATGTAAGTGGGATGGACATATGGTAAATTCTTACATTTTTTTGCTGTTTGGGCCAAATCAGTCGATTGATATGCCATGTTTCTGAAAAGATTAAATTTTAGAGTATTACAACACAAAAATATGATTCAAATTTTACTAACACTATTCAGTTTCTTTTATGTAATGTTCGTAAAATCTGATCCCCATAGTCTCCGTGTAGACCATACATGAATACAACTATAGTTGTTTTTAGTAGCAATCACTTGCCAATTATTATTACATTATTTCCTATGAAAAAAGAAAATAGTGCTCAACTTGGAAGTACACTAGATGGACTGGTGTTGCGTAGAATATAGATGCTTTCATAATACCCTTATTTGGTGGAAGTCCTCACCATACATCAATATTTTTTCATATCATTTATAGAAATTATTGTATTCTGAAAACAAATTATTATTATTCAATAATAATTTATTATACAAATTTTACTTTAATTTTTATTAAATTTAATTTTAATAAATTATTCTTAATTTAGAGTAATTTTATCTTTAAAATATAGTAATTATGTAAAAAAAAATTATGATATATTACAATAAAAAAAATTCTTGTATTGAGAGCAAATCCCATTTTGGTAATTGTAGACAGGGAGATAAAAATATAGCATATAACCTATGTTTGGCTATATGTGTCCCCACAAACCTACAGCCAAACAACTTGAAGACAAAATGTCAAACCAATCCTGTCCCTTTTTCTAAATTCTATACGACATTATTCATGTGATTTATCAACGAGAAAGATAAGTGCACCATTTTATGTTATTATTAAGTATAAAGAGTTTCGTCTACTTTTTGATAAAGTGCATGACTATAAGTTAGTGTTATGAATTGAAGCACAATCATTTAGAAGCGTCAAAGGAAATTCACAGAAAGGGTCATGGAAAAAAAGTTACTTCGTTTACAAAGAAGTAGCACCGAGGGCAAAGATACTGTAAATTGAGACAACTAAGACCGAGGTACTTAGGGTTTGTCAAATGCGTATGTATGATTCACTTACGCAAAATATGTGTAGGAAAAATTTTAATGGAAATTATTTTTTAGCCGTGTCAAAATGGACAGGAGAATAACAGAAAGATCTATGAAAATAACCAACGTCGGATTATTAGTAGTTTGAGTATGAATTTGAACCCAAGGAAATTATTACGTTTATTTATGAAGTTATTCTGCTAATTTGTGGCGGCACTCATTTAGCCAAATTGAAATCTTCTCAATTTAATCAAAGTTCAGGAGGAAATTCTTTTTTTTCATTAAAATCATATTCATATATATTTTTTTCACATTCAGATGATGTTTATAAGGCTCATATATACCTTAAAATAAAAAGTATCCAAGTGGATAATATATGCTCTTGTACATAGCCTTCATTCAAATGGCATGATTGCTTACTTTTTGACGCATTCAAAAGCTCATTTATGTCTGATTTTTCTTTTTCCTTTTTAACTTTTTGACAATGAATAAGTTCTATGAGTAGAAACATAAGCACGGATTGAGATTCTTTCAATCTCTTTGAAAAGTCTAAAATTTATCTTCATTTATGGCTTTACCCAAAATTAAACTCTTCATACAAATTTTATTGAAAGTTATGCACAAAAACATTACTCAGTTGGATAACATAGGCTTGAGACCCCATTGATTTTTTCAAAGATATGGCTAATGGCCATTTCTTTAAAATAGAAATCATGTTTACATTTCAGTAATTTCTATATTATAGATTTAGAAAGAATTACATAATAAATATGTTTTTGAATTGATACAGAAATATTTTACAGAAATTAACTTTAACATTATTTTAAGCATAAATGATAAATCCCTAGATAATTCTTCATTTTCATTTCAACATTAGCTACCTTTTCATGAATCTTATAAGACAAACTCTATTCAAATATATATGACTATTGCATTTTACTAAAAAGCAACAAAATAAACCAAGTAGCCATGGAACATAAACCAAGTGAATAGTAAAAATGAACAAAAAATCCACAAGTGATTGTGCTAAATTAGGCGAATATAAAGTCAGATAAATTGTACATAAGAAATTTAAAGAAACAAAAAATGAAAAATTTACCAATAAATAACCATGCCAAAAGTACCAAAACCATTTAAATGGCTGTTATTGTTCCCCAAAGCAGCTAGACTCTTGTAATACACAATCTTGTACTCCCATAATAGGATCATACACCGTAGAATTTATATCTCCCAAATTAGAACCCTCAACATAACTATTCCAACTCTTGCAATTGACTATGTCCATTCCAAAACAAGTCTCCAATTGCTCATGAGTTTGGTTATTGAATCCTTGATACATAGGTAAATGTGAGAAATTTCCATTCATCGAATTTGTAGAAGATAACGAATTTATAGAATTGTCGTATACGATGTCTTGATAGGGGGAAAAGTACTCCAAAGGGTATTTGAGGTTCGTACTAGCAGTCTCAATGTTCGGTTGTTGATGATCATGGTAACATTTTCCTTCAAGACTAACAAGAAATTTCATAATATAATCTTGATCGTTAACATGACCATCTGGGCTGGGGTCCAGTGTTGGCACTTGTACCGGTAGCTCGGGATAGTAGGGATTTGGGTTCATTATATTCTTGTAAACCATGTGGTTATTCTCAATTGTAGTGCTCTCGCTCGTAATTACCGTCTCTCTCCGTGCCATTTGTCCCGCCTTGCATTGCTTCCCCATGAGCTTCTTCTTCAATTTGGTGTTCCAGTAGTTCTTGATATCATTATCAGTTCTCCCTGGTAGTTGCGACGCTATTATAGACCACCTACAACGTTAATTGCACGTGAACATAAATACATAGTCATACGTCTGTTTCGAAATTTCAAAAATATTTTTGGCTTACCTGCTCCCAATACTTAGAAAGAGGGTACAAATTATGTTGTCTTCTTCCTCCGAAAAACTCCCATGCTTGATATTTGGTCGCAGATAATTCAACCATCTTAGCCTGCAGCTCTTGCCACATCTCTTGAGGCCTATAAAACCGGACACAGATAAATAAATCGAGGAAAAAATAATGTAAATGTTATTAAAATACAATATTAATTCTTGAAATCCAAAAATACAAAACCAAAAAAAATGTACTATATTTTTCTAGTACCTATTTTATGGGGTAACGCGATCCAGTTACCCCCGATCCCGTGATCTTGAATGTAAGCCTTGAGTTTAGCGTCTTCTTCGGGTGACCAAGGGCCTTTCTTAACATTGGCTTTGTCACAACAAGGAGCTCTACCCATGATGTTTGTGTGTTGAATAGTTGTTAGGTTTTTGTTGTAATTGGTTTTTCCCTATTGTCACCTCTTGATGATCATTTTATAAGATAGCTAGGATACATATACATCATGTAAGAGAGAAAGAGGGAGATAGAAATAGCTGGAGGAAAAGAGTTGGAAATTTTCAAAAAGTAGGAGGTAGGAAAAAGATGGAGCGTTAAGAATAGATAAAATAGACAAGTTTGAAATGCCAGAATAGGAATTGAAGGCTTTTCTCATTGTCTTTCTTAATTTAAGAATATGTCATATAATTGATCATCTCCCTTCCATTTCTTATGTTACACTCACACACACACAAATGCAAGTACATGGGATCAGTTGCAAAATTATTTTTGAAAATTTACATGAAAATATATAAATATATATATATTGTAAATATGATGTTCATGGAGAAGTAAATTTTAGTTTTTTTTTTTGGCGGCTTTTAAGTAAAATAATTAGATTTTCTTACCAAGAAAGAAGTTGGATTTATGGACCGTAAAACTTTAGCTTTTCTAAATCTTAAAAAAATCATCTTAAAAGTTGATCAAACAAATACATGCTAATTTTTAAGGAAAAAAATTTAAAAACTTGATCTTAAAGGTTGCAGCCCAACAACTCTTAGATATATATGTTCATACTTCTCTTGCTCTGGGTCCGTAATTGTTTTCTATAAACTACAACCACTACTAAAAGGAAAAAAGAATGATATAAAATAAACAAAGAAGTTGATTCCATGCTCTTTTTTGCTCGCTCTAATTTTTCCCTTCGTTAAAATTGTGAGCTGTTTAGTGTAAAGAGTTAAGGCAAATGGTTTATAAACTTGAAGAAAATGATATTATAAATGTCCCTTTGTATTAGTTTCATTTAAGTTGCAACACTAAGAAATATTATTTGACAATAATTTGATTCATGTGCCTTATAAATTGAAGTTTGTACAATTTTCAGCATATGGTAGATACTATGGTGCCAAATTTTATCATATATATACATTCTAGTGCACAAATCTTCACATTGCTGAATCTAAAAAATAAATGATGGATGTCATCTTACTTCTATTTCAAATAGAATGTTTTCGGGTATGGGCCCGATTCTTAGATCTTAATAGAGGTGTAAAAACCCTAGTCCGCAAAAATATTCAAGTTAAGAAATTTAATGCCTCTAATATAAATATTAATAAAAATTGAATATATACGAATTATGATATTCGCATGTAATATAAAAAAAACTAATCCGCTCTAAATTATGCCAATGTATAAATGTTGTAAAAGATATGATATTTTATTAAAGTTGATAGATATTGATAATTTAATGACGTAGCGATCTCATCAACAAACGGAAGCTTTGTTACAAAAATTATTCATTTTACTATTTTGGAGAGTGCACTAGCTTCACGTGATTAAAGAATGACAAACAATTATCATGTTGACATATATGGACCTATGGTACGTCCAATCAAAACTTCAATACGGAAACATAATTAGGCATGGACTGCAAACATTTCTGAAACTACAGCTCCAATTAGTACCGGAATATATAGAATAATAATAATATATACTTTTTTTAGGAAAATGATTTTATAATTTTTCCAGTTACATGACAACATGTGAATGTAAAATATGGACTACAAAAATAGATTATAATGCATGGCAGAGTTTTCTAATTTTAACTTAGACCCAAAATATTAATTTTTATTAATTTCACTCATGAGATTTTATTAAGTCATCAATTTAATCCATTTTAGACCATCTTGCCCTTCAAGGATATAATATATTATGATTGTATTGCTCATTCATAGAATCGATGATACACCAAATGATATTCATAAAAAAAAAAATTAGAAATTGTTCAATTACAAGTTTAAATACTTAAAATTATTTACAGTTTGTGACAAATATTAATACAGCTTTCTAGCTATAATTAATTCATTATTAAACTTGATAAATACAGTTATTTTACCTCTTAATATAATTTTTGAATTATTTAAATACCTGAATTAATTAATTATTATTCTTAAATATAGAATATTTAATATGTCACAAAAGAAGTTGGATTTTTTCATTCATTTTTTGAACTTAAAAAAATCAGCTATATTTGTTAAAATATGAGGGATTGTGATTGGGGTAGAAGATATAACACAAAAATAAAGGTTAGATGCTATTTTTTTCGTTACTTGTACTTTTCTTATTGAAAATATAAATGTTTACATGTACGTGGCGACACAGACCA
Organism: Embelia ribes; assembly: GCA_001753735.1. NCBI lineage: Eukaryota > Viridiplantae > Streptophyta > Magnoliopsida > Ericales > Primulaceae > Embelia > Embelia ribes. Next base: position 14,646 of record MKEJ01087360.1, read on the forward strand.
GCCGTACTTCATGGAAGCAAAATATTAATTTTGAAACTCATGCCTTTCTTTCTATAATTTTTTTTTTTGTGTTATTTTGATAAAGTTTTTTAATAATGATCAGGTGAGCAACCTAAGTGATATCACGGCTTATTTTGAGGATGTTAACCATAATTTTATACAAAGGATTAAGAAGTGCAAAGTTAAATAGTATTTGAAGAAAATAAAGAAGAATAGAGCAGTTAGACCAGATGTCATACCTATTGTGACTTCAAAAGTTTTAAGGTATATAAAGATAAGATGGTTAACAAACAATTTCAATAAAATTTGATCAAATGGGAAGATATCCGATGAATAGAGAAAATATAAGACCTAATAATTAAGTGGACTAAAATAAAAATAAAAGTGTGGGGACCAAAATGTAATTTTTATATTTTTTTTATTTGACAACCATTTGACAGTCATTTGGAATTCGTGGTTATATTCGGTGGTTTTGGTTAGTTGCATGTTGAGCAATAATTGGATCATGTACTACATTTTAGACAGAGGAGAGAGAGGGTTTGGAAGGGATAAACAAGAGGGCTCATTCACAAATTCTCTTGATCCGATCGGAAGGAAAAGGTGGGGAGAAAACTAGTTCCGGATTCGATTTCTTCATATTATTCTCATCAATTTGACGTAAGAATTGATATCGTTTTCTTCCCATTATTCTTATAATTTGCTCAATACTTTGTCCAGTTTATATTGGTGAATTCGTAGTGGATTTCGATTTCATTTTCATAAGATATCTCACTTATCTTTCTGTTTAGGATTTAGGTTTTGGATAACTACTT
>MKEJ01087371.1:0-19373 GCA_001753735.1 Embelia ribes
TTTTTTTTTTTTTTTTTTTTTTTTTTTTTTTTTTTTTTTTTTTTTGTTTTTTTTTATTTTTGAGTACCGTAATGTAATTAAGTTGCACGTTTTTGTAGTGGGGCTTTCTTTCTATTTGCCTTGTCTTTCCCCAGCCTCCTGTTTGTTTTCTAATGGATATCCACCACATTTCTGTTGTGCATTTTAAAATCAACTATTCAGTTTAGATAAATGCTTTTAACTTTTAGATAGATAGATAGATAGATTAGATAGTGCAGCACGCGTATATTTAATTTCAACGATTAATTTAAATATAAGTGATCAATATCTGATGGGTAGGAATTGTTCATCGCGCTATGCCAGACAACTCTTATTTTCTATTTTTTATGGTTGGTTATTAAATTTGTGAACTTTTGTTGTATAATATCAATGCATACGTGTAATTGAAAAAAAATACTTGTGGGATTCAAATTGATATTGAAACTAATGGAAATATACATATTTACAAGACATCCTACATAAATACTACAATTTGCGATTTTTTTAGTCATTTTCTTGTTTAAAAGAAATTCAAAATAAGAAAGTAGTATATTGTTGAGGAATTATAACATACATTGTACATTATCCTGATTTTTTGGAATGCACTTTCACATGAAATTTCTTCTACAACTTGTTTGTACTGTACAACACTTATCTGCTTTGTATTGTACAACATTTTTGTGCCGTTGCGTACTTTATTAACTACAACTTATGGTGCATTTACTACTACTAATAATTCATTTTCTTTCTTATCCCGTATGTGCATTTTATCATATTCGAAGCTTCAACCATTGGATTATAATCGCTTAGCTATTGTTATAAAATGCAACTAAAGATGTCAAACATTAAATTATTGCATAGTGTTATTTAGATGTTTCAAACTAATGTTGGAGGCTATGCTATAATGGCTATAGTACGTTTAAGTGGTTAAGATTCGGCGATGTAACAGATGTTCTATAACAACTGAGAAAATCGGTGCTAAGATTTTTCATCATTGCTCGAGATGCCCCTTATAACATAGAAGTGGTAGATGCAGATACACTTTTGAAATTCATTGCTAAACCGATTCTTAACAATTAACATTTATATGATAACATATGAGACCATTTGATAATTAACACATTTTCGTAACTTATTACGAAAGCGTTCATTCCTCTAACCGATTGAAAATCTTTAACTCAAATCATACAAGTCGACAAGAACGTTTTGGATATAGGTAATTGCTACTTATAATTTAAGTTGTTTTTTCCATTTCTTTAATTTTATAGTGTAGTCAAATTAACTAACCAAATTTGGATTTTTTTTTTTAAAAAAAGAGCACATTAACCAAGCAAAACAAATTAATATGCTTATGCTATAGGGTGTTGATAATATTCATTATTTCTAAAATTCATATGCACGGTGGTTATTTCAATATAATAATTTTCAAATAAAAATTGCATTTTAAGAAAAGTTAAATTAAATTACTAGTACCTAATAAAATGGTAGTAAAAAAGCTCCATTTTAAGGTATTTGGTCCACTACCGAATATGAGTTGAGATACTTTAAGAGAAGATATTTAATCTATTTGCAGAAAATGAAATTGATAAAACCAAATCACCTCACCTAACGAAGCAAAATTAGAAAATTAAAAATAAAAAAATAGACGTGGTTATCATATTTATAACAAAAAGTTCTCATTATGCGAGCGAAAAATAAGAGAATAATTTATAATCGTAAAATTCTTGATGAAAAAAATGAGAAATAAAGTACAATTAATATTTCATTCAAGTACTCCCTTGCACCAAAAAAAAAAAAAAAAATAATAATAATAATAATAATAAAATATATATCTCATTGAAGTACACAATGTTCAGTTTGTGAGGGCCCACGGCCCACGGGTGACCAATAGTCAACTGGGCTTTATATGGGCTGTAAATGTGACCAATGGGAGGGATTAGAAATTAAGCCCATTTATTACTAAGTAATATATCAAGCCCATTTATATTTTTGAATTTTTTTCCCCTACTATTACAGCTCATCTCCATCTTCTTCACAGACAAAACCCTAGTCTTTTCCCCCTTTTTTTCAATTAAATTAAATAATTTATCTACAAATATAATAGCATAAATTATTTAATTATCATATGATAAATAAATGAATGAATAAAATGGCGATATCCTTTCAAGGATTAACAATAAGGGGCCAAATCAGTCTCACTCGCCTCTCACTTGTTCATTGCGTTAACAAGGTAGCTTCAATTTTCTTCTTTATATTTCTTTTTAAGTTTATAGGGATAAATTTTTTTCTGTTATTTGATTGACAATTATTTATTTTTTTGCACAGTTTACTAATATTTCAAATATTGTCGTTTATGTTTGGTGCAAACTTAAGCTGTTAGGAATATGTATATTATATTATTTATAATTTTGAATAGTTTAATACCCATATGTATCTATAATTGGAAAAAGAATCCGCTTTCCAAATTGATATGGAACTTAATGGATTTTTTTATTTATTTTTTGCTTATCCTGTATACTATAATTTATGTTTTTAGCCGTTTTTCATTTTAACTTCCAAAGAAATAAATAAGAAGATAAGATGTTTAGAATTTTTTATAATAGAAATTATATACTATGCCAATTTTTTGGGATATACATTCTGTAAGCAAAAAATTGTATTAACTTGTCTATATCGAAAAATGTGTTTTTGTTTTGCCATATTTTACTATGTTGATATCATTTGCAGGTTAGATATGGCAGCTCCTCTGGTGCTACAAAGGAGCCCCAAGTTACAAATCCTATTCATGAGAAAAAGAGTGAGAGCCAATTTGTGTGCTTTTTTGTGTTTCAATATTGCATGTTTCCATGCTTGATATTGCTTATTTACACCCTTGAGGCTTAGTTTGTGTCTCCACATTTGATATAATCCAAAAATTTTAGAGGATCAGTTATTCTGCATCACAGTATATTCCTCACTCTTTTCATACTTAAGAACTAGAAAATAGGAAAACGAAATGGAAGGGAATATCATCGTCACAATGACGTAATTTCGACTTTGGTGTTAACATTGGCATTTGGACCCCATAGTAAGGGCTCTAGAGTAGCATAAGGTAAAGGGACTAGGGGCACTCCCACCTGTGCACCTATTAGGTTCCATATCCTAAATTTAGGGACAAAATCCAAGGGAACGCTCCTACCAGTGTATCCAAACACTATCCAATTTCCTAATACATAGGGGGTTTGTGACAGTATCCCCTTGAACTAGGGGAGCACCATTCAACCCCAACTTTAAACTTAAGTTTAGGGTGTCTGGTGTGGGCTGTGGCCATTCTCCATATCTTAGCTTTTGTTTTAGAAGTGTTTGAAGATCGCAATTTAGGTGTTAGGAGGCAATGCCCTAATATTATTGCTGTTTCCTTGAGCCCGTTTTAAGCTCGGTAGCTATTAATAATCTTAGGACAAGGAAATAAGTTCTAAATTATTCACTTCAGAATCCTTGTTTGTCCTAATTTAAGTTATCTCAAACTAAGAAATGTATTGTTTGTTTTAATCAGGCTATAGTGATAGCAAGGGACCGGAATGGAAAAAATTGAGTTCAAAAGATCTCGGGATCGGGACATCCATGATTGCAAAGCCCACAAGACTGGTTCTCAATAGTCTGAAGAGAAAAGGTACTAATTTGGTATTTTCTTGAACAATTACATTATAGCTACTCTACTGGAAACAATGTGCTAATTTCTATGTTGATGTTTAGGGTTTGATATCTCATCATCAACCTCTTTCAAAAATAAAATGTCCTTGTACTGCATAATCACAGGTTCACTATGCTCGTACTTGTGTCATGCCAAACATAGGGTTCTTTTATGTGCATAAATGAGCTTTCATTCTTTACATGTGGTCATGTCAAAGTTTCTGCTTTCCCTATGCCTAGACTAGTTTGATAGCAAGTCATTTTGCGAATTAGTTATTCATTTATAAGATTTTTCTTTTATTAACTTTAGTTGTTGTTCTGATTTTATTTTTTTTGCTCGTGTAGGTTTTGATGTCTACCTTGTTGGTGGTTGTGTTCGGGATCTTCTTCTGAAGAGAATACCTAAAGATTTTGATGTCATAACCTCTGCCGAACTTAAGGAGGTTTCTTCTTCTACACCGTACTGTCTTTTAGTAACTTCAAAGTGATCTTCATTTTAAAAACATGAACGTGTTTATACCTATGAAACGTAACATATAAGTTTCCAAGCACTTTATATGCAGGAATTGCACTTGGACTTGTTTCCACTTCTGCTATGGTGATTTTGTTTATAACTATGCCAATCAGATGGATAAAGTATTTTACAACCTAGCGATTCCGGACCATATCTAGGCATACTTTTTTTGTAATAAAACACAGTAGAAGTGAGAAATAACTGGCTAAGTCTGGTTTCGAAATGCAGGTAGTGAGAACATTTCCACGGTGCAAAGTAGTTGGGAAGCGGTTTCCCATATGCCATGTCCATGTAAACGATACAATTATTGAGGTATGTATTTCGTATGACTGAGATGATCCTAGTGTTGTATAACCAAATAGCTTCCTGTTCCGAGTTGTGGTTTCACTGTATTGCATTGTTCTAATCTTTGTCTGTGTTCTTCGTTGTTGGGTGGAATTTCTTGTTCCTCTCCAACAAAGTAGGTCTCAAGTTTTAGCACGTCAGGGAGACAGTCTGTAAGACGTTCAAAAACTGGATTAAAAAAGCCTCCTGGTTGCGATGAGGATGATTTTATTCGGTGGAGAAATTGTTTACAAAGGGACTTCACAATTAATGGGTAATGTGCGTGACCCTTGTAGATTGGTAGTTTCGTGTTTGATCAGCCATAGTTTTGGCCGTCTTTTTGTGAATGCTTAATGATTTGGCTTTCACATCCTTGAGAGCTGTTACACACTCTCCTTTGGTTTCTGCAGCTTGATGTTAGATCCATTTTCAAAGATCGTGTACGACTATGTGGGTGGAATAGAAGATATAGAGAAAGCCAGAGTGGGTATTATTGCATTTGGTTACACTTTTTTGACAGTTGCTTTAGAGCTTTCAGATGTTTTAGTGTTGACAGCTCTCATGCATTATCTGTCTATTCGTAGGTACAAAGCATAATATCTGCTTCTACTTCTTTTGTAGAGGATTGTGGTGAGTATTGTATCATCTTCTCTGTAAGTCGATTGTATGACAAGGGCTAGAATTAAATCATGTTGGGAAACATTCAAGTTCTAACACATTCAGAAATTCTACAGCTCGCATTCTTCGAGGGGTGAGAATTGCTGCTCGTCTGGGGTTCCGTTTTACCCGAGAAACAGCTTATTCTATCAGAGAGTTGTCTTCTTCAGTACTTAGACTTGACAAGGTTAGTTCTGTTTTCAGTCGAATAATTTCAAATCTTTTATTTATTTTTTTTCTGTTTTACCGGCATAAAATTTTCTAACAAGCTCCAAATGCTGTAGGGACGGATTCTCATGGAAATGAATTATATGCTGGCATATGGATCTGCGGAAGCCTCTCTGAGGTTATTATGGAAGTTTGGACTTTTGGAGATACTTCTACCTATGCAAGTATTGATCATTTCTCTGTCATTTTCTTCTTTTACTTAAGTTGCCAAAATAACATTTTCTTCCGCATATTGTTTATTGATTGCCGCTGTTGCATGCATTGTACAGGCAGCCTATTTTGTTTCTCAAGGGTTCCGGAGGCGTGACAAAAGATCAAACTTGCTTCTTGTAAGATCATTGCATTCTAATTTGACTACATATCGTATTGCTCCAAAAATGTTTTTATGTGTTCTTTCCTTCCAAAAAATGTAACGCCTAGGTAAATTGTTGAGTTATATTACCTTAACTCCAGTGCTTTGTGTTTGGGTATAGCGGCTGAGAGTCATATGACACCACTAAGTATATGAATAATTAATCCTACCTTTTTATAGTATCGCAGAACTTACAAACTAAAGATACCATTTTGCTTCGTAAAAAGAGGTTTTAATGCATACAATTATGACGGAATATCTAAATTTGTTCCTGGATGTTGTGTTTCAGTCATTGTTCTCCAACCTGGACAGACTTTTGGCACCTGACAAGCCATGCCATTGCAGCTTATGGTATAAATTAGTTTATTTATATGCTTGTTCACATACTTTTTCTTCTTCGTAAGCTCTTGCTTTTTTACTTCGTGGAGTTAGATCTAAATTTCTAGCTTTATACCATTGGCAGGGTTGGCATCTTGGTGTTTCATAAAGCTCTAGCAGACCATCCACGTGATCCTTTGGTAGTTGCTGCATTTAGTATTGCTCTACACTGTGGCACATCTCTCTCTGAAGCTGTCACTATAGCGAAGAAAATTTCTCAACCTTATGATACAAGCTTCAATGAGTTATTAGAACCTGGAGGCATAAACTCGGACAATGTATTCATCAATGAGATGATGGATTTTGCAGTGTCGATGAGAGTTGCGCTGAATGAGATGACGGATGAAAATTTTGTTTCCCGAGCAATGGTTAAATACCCACAGGCACCCTATTCAGATTTGGTGAGATTTTTCTTGAATTAAGTATACAGAACATGTTTACATAGGCAAAATATATTGACCTTGTAAACGATGGCCCTTTGAAAGTAGAAATTGTTAAAAGTGAGCATCAATTTGTTTTTGATGTGAATTTAATCCTGTGCTGACTTGTTCAATTATGTGGTATTTTTTCAGGTGTTTATATCAATGGCATTGTTGGAAAAGGTTCGAATGATATTTGAGTGTGTAAAGAGGGAGGAAGGGAAACGATTTGTGCCCAAAAAAGGGGCTCAAATTGATTACAAGTGTTTAGCAATGGGAAGACTTCATGAAGTTAGGCATTTGTTTGCAAGGATTGTTTTTGATACCATTTACCCCCCAAAGCTGCTCAATGAGGAGGGGTTAACTATTTTGTAGAACAACTCCTTTGTAAGATACACAAATTCATATTGGCAAAAACAATATTTACTTACTGCTGATGATATTGCCTATTGGCTTCAAATTATTATTTTTTATTATAAATTTGTAGTTAAAAGATCTCATATCATATCATAGCTTTAAAAAAGGATTGAGAAAATCAGATCTTGGATTTGATGTCCCTTAAAATTAGGAGGTGATTGGCTCTGTTCCTAGAGACAAGGATGGAATATCCCAATCTTTCCATAGTTCTGTTTGAGTTTATATGCTGGATAGTTTACCAGTGGATGAGTAGTTTCATATATACATCATTTGCTACTAATTATGATGATTTCTCTGTGAAGCTCTATCTCAGCTTAGCTAAGAATTAAATTAATCATGGGAGAGGAGAGCCATGAGCAGGATGTTGCTGCCGCTTCTTATAAATGGTGGTTGGACTCCCAAACTACTCAACCTCATCAATCTCAATGGCTCCAGGCTACTCTCTCTGGTTTCCCTCTCCCCCCCCCTTCCTATATATACATATACATATATGTGTGTGTGTGTGTCATTTGTTTGCATATACCGCATTGTTATTTTAGGTGGCATTTTAAGGTTTCGTTGAATTATGGTCTGATATCCCCTTTCCTGGTTTTGGAAACAGAAGTTATACTGTAGTAGGCATGTTAGGCTCATTGTTTGTCATGATTGATTTCACAGAATTTCATAGAATACGTAAGACTATGGAGGACCCATGAAAGTCATCCATATCACTTGAAAAAAAAATGTTTTGTTCAGAAAAAAATTAACACACTGAACACGGTATTTTAAATGATTATATTGTTTTTAGTCATCTCATGGTTTTGTTTGGCATTTGATGATTCGATTCGTCTATGATTTTATAAGAGAATATGTGATCCTGTGTACATGTGTCTTTGCACAGATTTAGATGAGAAGATAATAAAGATGGTGAATCTGATGGAGGGTGGTGGTGATTCATTTGCCAAGAGAGCCGAAATGTATTACAACAGCAGGCCTCAATTCATCAAGATGCTGCAAGACTTGCACAAATCGTATCGTTTTTTAGCTGAAAAGTACGATCAGCTCCGTTACGAATCCGTTTCCAGTTCCAATAAGAGTCTCCACATTAGGAGAACAAGATCTTTAGAGAATTCAATACTAGAGGCCGTGATGTTCAACTCTGATTACGAGATGTCGAATAGGAAACAAGTGACTGATGTCAAAAATTGGGTTGATGTGCGTAAGTTGGAGCAAGACGATAATAAATGGAGTGAGATAAGCTTGAAAATATCGGACCTTATCGATGAGAATAAAAAGCAGCAGGCCGAGTTTATAAGGAGAAACAAGGAGAAGAGGAAGGAGATTAAGGCACTTTACAATGACATCGACAAGCTGATGGAGGAGAACAAGCATTTGAAGGATAAGTTGGCACAATGCAAAGTTGATATGAACCAAAACCAGTCTCATCTGTATAAATTGAAAAGGATGATACTTGGGAGGTTGCTTAATTGAACTTCTGTCTCCGATGTAGTATTTCAGTTGCATACTGATTTTTCTTTCGGTGAAGAAATCGTACCATTTTTCGCTGCAAATCTTTCTTTGGTTGGGCTATTCCGACCAACTTAGACGCAGCTTGTTGCCTATTTTATTGCATTCAGGCTTTTATTTTGTAGCCAATTTGAAAACACAAGAACTCAAAGGCTGAAAAATAGATCCTAGAAAGTTTTGATCTGTGAATGATACGACACATTAATTGATACATGTGGAACCCGCTTCCGTTTCGGTTTCCCAAGGTTTCCCAAGCATACGAATGAGTATTTTGCTTCTTGAACCCATTCCGAAGATTTACGATGTTTTTAAGTTGTCAATTTAGAAACAATGGTTAATACAAGGATCAATCAAAATCCAAAGGCTTTGCAGAATATTCACTTGTAATCAGGAAACAAAGGGTCTTTTGCGATACACATTTGTTACTAGCATCGCCCTAGAAATAGACAAATAGGATAACATTTTCGCCTACCTATAGCACATAGGCCCTTCTCGAATCGAAGACCTTCCAATTGGAAAACACGGGAACAAAAAGAAACACGTTCCCTATCGGGTTAGATTAAACTTCAATACATGGAACACGAGTATGTAAACTCTATACTCCCTAAAACTATTCTCTCTTGTTGTACATTTTACATGCTGTCAACAATTAACAAAAAAAGGCCGAAGAAAAAAAAAATAAACAAAACAATTTGATTAGAATCAGAAGTCAAAACAAAAGGTAAAGCTAAAGGCGGATCAAGGAGACACACAAAAGGTCAAAAACAATCTACGTTTGGCTGGAATTATTTGGACGAGACGTGAGAAACAACGGGTGCTTGAACTTCCATATTTAGAGAATTGAATTCTAGAGCTAGGATTGGCTTCGATAGTAAAACCGATATGCAAAGGTTCCTCTCGTTTTCTCCGAGCTTTCGACTTATCAGATTTCTACTATGAGGCTGCTCAACAGTTTCGTCTTCTTGAGAAGTTAATGGCCCGGATACTTTTGCTGGTTGCACAACTCTGATTCTGCAACAAAAATTTTGAGAAACAAAAACCAAGAGTTCCAGGATCAATTTGTATTTGATTATTTTGAAAAAGGCGGTTCTGATTTAGTTTCTAAATATGGTCGAAGAGAAAAAGAAATCTACGGAAAACTTCAAGGTAAAACTAACCTACACTTGATCTGGCAAGAGTACTTGAGAAGGTGTGGATTAAATTCCGTACGACCGCTGCAAATTTACCACGTGAATGTTATTATGATCGAGGATAAGGTTTTTCAATCGAGAAAATATTTAAAGAAACTACCTAAAGCTTGGAAGGGACATCTTGATAACAGGCCGAAGAAACTTATTTGAATTTTTCCCTGCATCAGAAATTGCCATGCCTAATGACGGAAAAAATAAGAAAAACTTAAAAGGTGTCGTATACCAAACCAAGTCGCAGCTAAAAATTAGAGACTAATTTTAATTCACTCACCATCACCGCAGATATTGATGGTACAGAGATCTGTAACTGCTGGGCCTTTGATTTCTGTCACTTGAATATCGATACAACTCTTTGCATATTCGGAAGCAGTGCCAATACCAATCGTGTTTAGAAATCTGTTGATTTTGCTATGCGAATGCCTCGGAATAGCTGTAACTCTCTGTTGCAGACACAATACATATTACACCCCGATCCATGACCATGTTCCTAACTTGCGCAAGTTCGATGAGCCTTGCGGACATTATAAACACAAAACCATTTTGTGAGAAAACAGGTCATTTGGAAAGTTCCGTGCATGAAAACGCCCCAAAAGATAAAGGCGAAATAAATTTGTTCCCCATATAATAGAAAGGAGTATTAACTTCAAATAATTTCAATATTCAGAAAAGCTGAAACCAACCTTCGAAAACCTTGCAACTTGACTTGGCAGTCCCACATACTGTAAAGGGAAACCGAACAAGCCAAATAAGAGTGTCACACCTTACACTAATAGAAAAATGACAAAGAACCACAATATACCCAAATAAGCATTTCATAAAATTCTTGTAATATCCAATAGGATGATTTAAAAAAAAAAAAATCATAGATTTAGATTCAATAATCGTCCCACCTTTCTCCCATGAGCACATGCTTCGTCGCTGTTCACAAGAACTTGAGCAGCCCATCTGCCCATCAAACATACAAGAAAAGGGATAAAAAATAGGTTACTTTCAGCACCTGCAGAGACACTCCTAATATATATATATATAGTCGGTTGACATGTTTCATAACAAGTGAAAACTTACGCACAAGATGTAGGAGGATTCCAAACGATTCCAGCAATCACCACGAGCTGAGATAAATAAAATTATACAACCAAGTCAGGTAAAAGATAAGTTGTCTATGTGCCTACATCTTTGGATTCACAATAAGGAAATGGAACTGAAAGGTACGCAAAAATTGGAAGATAATGTGCATATCGCAACTGAAAACTGGATCATATTTCTGTAATGCGCACACAAAAGTAATTACAACCTCGTCAAAGACTCCAGTAGGGCTATCATCATAATTGGCAAGGAAAAAGCCACCAAGTGTGTATCTATATATCCAAATTCCATCGGTTAGAAAGCAATCCTGCATAACTCTTGAATCCCACCAAATCTAATTAAAATAAAGTTGATCGTAAAAAATATACCCGAAAGCTTCCACTAATTTCAACTCCTTCGGGATGAAAGCTCGGGCAGTTTCCGCCTTCACTAAATGGAGCTGATACAAAGCACTAACAAAATAACAAAAATGTTTCACAATAGGACTAAGTTTTACTACGCTATGGTTGACGGAATAATTAACTTGAAGAATTTTCGATAAGAAATATTTTTGCAAAATATGGCAAATTAAGGATATAGAAGGCAAATGTTTTGAAATAAATAAAAAACAAAATAAGAAAACTCTTGCCTGCCCTTGAAGACCCATGGTGGTTTCCCATACCCAGACGAAGAATTTATTTCTTTAACCTCCATTTATCTCAGATATATCAAATTATTGATGTCCCAAAAGCAATAGAATCCAATATACTGGCGTTAAGAAGAGCGTAGGAGTTTAATCAATTAAGCTCCATTAGCACGGCACCTAGTAAAGACAAGAAATACCTTGTTCGTTATTGTTATTTTTTTTGGAAGGGGAATTGTGAGGAAAAAAATAAAGCCAAAGATTACAGTAACATCAACATTCAAATAGGGAGAAAAGATTCTTTTCATCTGAGGAAAGTTTTGGACAAATAATTGAATAGTAATCTTTTCACAAATAATAAGTTGCAAAAAATAAATGTAAAAAATTACAAAGACGGTGGAGGCAACTAAAATCATATATTAAATAGGCACCCAATATTTTTATGTGCTGAGAACAGTTACAGTAAGGGTTCGTTTGGTAGCAACTTTTAAGCAAATAAACTAGTTTATTTCTAACTAAGAGAAAAGCTGGATGCATTCAGATTAAAACTTCCACCTCGTTTAGGCCAAAATAACTAATAAACTCAGCTCACTATCCAACTTTTAAGAAAAAAAAGCTAAAAAGCTGGAACCTATAAGTTACAACTATACAAGCCTTAAGTTGAAAGTGACAAAAAGGCTGAGCAGTTTGACTGCTGTCCAGCTTTTAAGAAAAAAAACTAAAAAGTTGGAGCTTATAAGTTGCAACCATACAAGCCTTAAGTTGAGAGTGATAGAAAGAAGGTTGTCTCCATGCAATTGTCCACATACATGCACATAATATGTACTAATATAATCTAAGCAACTAGCTCAACTTGCTAAAACTATCTAAAGAAACAATTCTTTAAAGGGTTCTCAAAACCATTTCTAAATTACAACGCATTATATCCCACTTGTATAGCTTTTCTCCTCACCAGCACTTGCACAAACTATCTAAAGTAGCAATTCTTTAAAGGGTAATCAAAACAATTTCTAAAGACAATTCTTCAAACAACTTGCTACATCTAACTATATAAAGAAACATTCTTTAAAGGGTTCTCAAAACCATTTCTAAATTCTGTGGTATTATATTCCACTTATATAGCTTTACTCCTCTGCAGCGCTTCACAAACTATCTAAAGAAACATTTCTTTAAATGGTACTCAAAACAATTTCTAAAAACAATTCTACAAACAACTTGCAACATCTGTCTAAAGAAACATTTCTAAAATCCACGGTTTTACATCCTTGCACAAAAACCCTTGCCACATGAAACAGTCGTAGAGCTACTTTTGTGGCAGTAGATGATTGTGAATTTTTTGCAAAGCCCATTTAAAGTACCCTTCAGTTTTTGAGTTTTAGTATTTGTTGGCGCCTTCAAAACACCCCCAAAATCAGCCCGTGCCACATCTGCAGCTCGGTCTACATGACATCCATTTACACGCAGCAGCTGATTGAGGTGTTTTGCGCGGATGCTGATTTCTAAAACCCCTCATAAACCAAGGTATTAAAAAATGGTTGTGGCAGCCATAATTTGGGATTTAACATGGCAGGTTAGCGCAAATGGAACCTATGGTTATTAAAAAATCATATATAATGGTGTTATCGGGTTGTGTGTTTAGGCACTTCACAAAATCCGATTTAAAGCAGCCTTCTTTAGCTGAGTTGGTAGAATATTAACAGCCTGGTTTCTAAAACCGTGTGTTCAAGCCTCCCTATCTACAAATTTGTTGGGTTTCAAATTGGAAGAAAAAATTAACAAATAAATAAAATTAGAGCATTCCCACCACTCCTAAAAAGCAAGGTTTCCCTAAATTAATACTCAAATGAGAAATTTAGACCGTAAGTGTTTCATAGCAACGTTTAATCTACTATTCACAATTCTCTATACAAAAGAAAAAAATAACTCCTTTTTCCACCCAAAACCTAGTAAAGATCGGGGGAAGACGTACTTAAACATTATTTTATCATGATATATACAATCATTCCTGTAATTTTGAGAAGTTGTATCCAATCCCAACTTTTTATTAGTTGAGTAAAATCAACCACCATTGATGGATCAAGCTTCAGCATATTTCCAGTAAAATTGCTAATTTGCTACACACAATCCCCACCTAGTTTGGAACTAATATAATAACAAGGAAACAAGATCCTAACCCAACCCAACCTAACCTAACTAAAAACACCATTATCGAGTTTTTGAACATAGAGTGTAGAAATAATTATCATCCTACGACGAATATTAATTGAATTAATGAAGTGGTTATATTATATTGAGCTCATCTCCATCCTCTAACAGGCAGGTAATTTTGGTGGGAAACGATGGGCTTTTAATATAGAGCAACTGAAAAAAAAAAAATCATAACTTTGTTACTTTTAAATTATAAAAACAGAGAAAGAGATATTCCTTATTGATGTGACAGGTTATTTATATAGATAACTCAACCACACGACACGATGATAAAAATATAATCAAATCAAATCATAATCTAAATTAATTACAATCTTACCATTTTCTTGTTCCCAAACCTAATAATAATAAGACAAATAAACCATTTATATTCTCATTAGTATATATTATATTCGATACTTACTAATAAAGAGGGCATTTTACTTTTTCCTGAGCAGAGTAATTATTCAGCCCAAAGAAGATGCTAACTAACAAAGACTAAACATGATGAATGAATAAATAATATTAGGGAAATGTATGGAGGAAATTAAAATTGAGAAAATGGTACTTACTGAGAGAGAGAAGCCAATGGAGAAAGTGGGAATACACAAACTGCAGATTTAAGAGTGGAAACAGTAATACTACAAGAGAAGAGAAGAGAAGAGAAGATATCTGGTAGTAGGAACTAGCCAGAGAGAAAGAGAGAGAGAGAGAGAGGGGTAAGCTGGTGGTGGGATAGAGATGATGTCAGCAATGGTCCACAGCAAATGGTGCACTGTTTTATTATTATTATTATTATTATTATTAGGAGATAAATGGATCATCAGTGCTCGCTTCTGACTCATTTATTAAATAATTTTTTTTAGGCTC
Source organism: Embelia ribes (assembly GCA_001753735.1). NCBI lineage: Eukaryota > Viridiplantae > Streptophyta > Magnoliopsida > Ericales > Primulaceae > Embelia > Embelia ribes. Next base: position 14,441 of record MKEJ01087371.1, read on the forward strand.
AATTTGTTTATTAATAAATGAATACTAGCCGAGTTGATTCCAAATTTCGATTAAATCCGAGCTTATTCATAAATGTTGGCTTACCTTGTATTTCTTTCTTTTTTTTTTAAAATACGTGGTTTCTGTCGATTTGCGTCTGACCAGTCCACAAGGTCCAGTGCCTCGCACCCACAATAATTTCCAATACGAATCAGGGTTCAGCCTAGCAAACTAAGGGGTGTGGTTCCAAGTGCGGCACATGTGAATCGAATTTTACACCTCATATCTGAAATCATAACTACCAGTTATTCAATTACTAGGCCGAAACCTTGAGAAATCAATATTATCAAAAATTCTATATTATAAGCATCCGTTATGAATTTCAAATCGACTCAAAACTTGAAAGTATGGATATAATATATAAAATATTTACATAACTTTTTAGCTTCTATTTTTTAAGACAGTATTATTTTTTTCAATTTAATTTTATCTATTAAAATAAAATAAAATATAATTAGAAATAAAAAACGTGTATAAATTTATTACTATAAAATGGTAAAATTTGTAAATAATTATGCTAATGAAGCAGTGTGCCAACTATTTTCAAATTATTATATTAAATTTAAATTATATATATTTATGAAGGTGGATTTGCTCTTACGACTGGACAAAAAATATAACACTTTTTAATTTTAAACTAACATGATGATATTTGAAGATAGGTTATGAGTAAACATCAATCAAATCAGATAGAGCAAAAAGAAAAAGTGCCAATCTGAGTCGTTGGTAGATAAAATAAATGGTTTGAAAAGGAAAATATATTAATTTGGATAATGTAGAGATTTTTTTTATTTTATTATTATTATTAGAAGAGGGGAATGTTTATCCAACCATGCACTTATGGACCACCTAGTATGACACGTCTCAATCAAACCTAAATATAATAATAATAATAATAATAATAATAATAATAATAATAATTACTCTTACTTTCTAATCATACCACTTTGGCTCAAAACTGAATATTATATTACTCTACTTTCTTATCAACTAAATTAATTAATTGACTAGTCACTTTCCTAATTAATATTCAACTCTTGTCCTCATCGAAAATTTTTTACTATTCTCTTTTAAATATCACAGCGGAATTTATAATATAATTTTTCTTGGCATGCTGACAAAATATGTATATTATATATTTTTGAGGCAGTCCCTTCAATCACTTGTCTACAAAATGAGAGTAACAAGAACCAACATTAAGTACACCCTTTTTTTATATAAAATAAATATCGCTTTAAATTATTTTTTAATTTAAAAAAAATTACTTTAAAAAATTAAAAATACATTTATTATTCTATTTTTAATTCTATCCATTTTGTTTTAATTAAATATTATAACAATTTCACAAAAAACAAATATTTAATAAAAAATATTTAGGTAATTTGTATATATAATTTATTGAAATTAAGAATATTTAATAAATTTTTTAATCATTATGCATGGACCTAAACCCATAGTAACACTTATTTTTGAAACTAAAGATATATATTTTTTTACCCTTTTTAATGTTGAAAGTCCAACTCCCAAAGGAAACGAGAGATATTTTCAGTGGCACGCAGCGCATAACTATTAGCATATATTCCCAGTTAAAAAGAGTTCCTCTTTTATGTATACAAATAATTGTATATTTTGACTGAGCATGAAAATTTAGAAAAAATAATAAAATATAAATTTAAATTTTGAATTTGATTTAATATGTTAAAGTTATTATAATAAATTTTTGTCTTATTATTGTCTTTAAAATTATAAGTGATTTTGCTATTGCTTTCAATTTTGTAATAATTATATATTCTCAAAATAGAAATAAATATTTTTTTTTGGACGTTCAAAATAAAAAATAAAACTAATTATTTGTGAGCTAGAGAATTTACAACAATTGCATGATCAAATCTCTCCCCTTCAAAGAAACTAAAACCCAATACACAAATACAAATGCATGTCTCCATATCGGCCAACCTTAGAAGTGAGATATTTATCCAATGGACTTCGAACACCACGTCAACATAATATAATTGCAACGAGTTAATAAAATACGAGATGGCAAAAAATATGTAATACACGGATGTGCTTAATATTTTTATATATATATAAATTTTATTCTAAAATTTCGACATAATATGTACTGTATGTTTAAATTTCTTCCATTTTTTTATCCCAATTTTTTTTTTTTTTTAAAAGTTTACAATGAGAAAACAACTAAAGAAAATATAATTATAAGTACATTTTTATTTTAGAGGTTGTGTCAAAAAAGGCGTATCTTTATTAAGTTCCATATTAATTCAAAAAATGAACTATTTCAAAATATACTTATGTAGACATATTGAACGGCTACATTTTGGAAACTTACATATTATGACTTATTCGATTATTTTGATATTAGAATAATACAATATATGCCATTTATTTTTTGACAAAATTACAAAATATGTCATTGTAAAATTTATTGGACACGCACACACCCAAAAAATATTGTAACCTTGTGCGCCAAGTCCACAATATGATTTCTCACGAGGAAGGGTTGTTGTGTATAAATATAGGTCATAACCATATATATCTACTCATTTTTATTCTTCTTATTATTAGGATTTATCAATGGGTGCAGAACAACATCAAAGGGTTGAAAAATCATGTTTTTTGAACCATAATAATGATCATTGCAAGATGAAAAATGTTGAAGATCGACAAGAAGATGATGATGCATCACCATCTTCATCATCAAACATGGATGATGATGATGCATCTTCGTTATCGAATTCATGTTCATCATCGTTATATGATTTATCAGAGCTAATATCGGAGCTACCCATCAAGTAAGGTCGTTCTAGTCCATTTATATATATATATATATATATATATATAGGAAAATAATTCATATATTGATAACTATGTATGGAAATCGTACGAACAATTATCTCATTATTAGATCACTAGTTATTGTTTTTTAGGAGTTTCTGTATATGATGTACTTTTGCACTTAATTATATCATAGACAGAGACTAACTAAACCCTTTTGTTAAAGATTATTATAAAATATGGTAAAAAAGCATTGTAAGATATCCCTTTTGGAAAGAATTGAACAATATTGATCAGAATAAGAAATATCAGTATAGAAATTAACCTAATTGTTTTGAAATTTTAGCATGTTGAATTGCATCATGCAAGAATAAGATGAACCTTTTCTCGGATAAATGAAAGGGTAATTTTTCTAAAACTAATAGAAAACTATGTGTATTCAGTTTAAAATTTTTAATGTTTTGAGTCGGAACAACAAAATAAAAACACAGCTTAATAATTAAGCAACCAAACAAATTTTAAATTTCTTTTTTTTTTTAAAAAAAACTTGATCTTTAAATCGGAAATTAAACCAAGCAAGCCAAAACTACTCTATCATTGTTCCGTTTATATTTTATTTTTTACTTTTTTCTTTTCACTTTCTTATACAATTGTTACTATCATTATTTACTCTCTTCATTATAGTATTTGTATATAACATTAAATTAATGGTTGCAGGAGAGGCCTCTCAAAGTTCTACCATGGCAAATCTGAATCTTTTACATCACTCTCAAGGGTAACAAGCATACAAGACCTTGCCAAAAAACCAAAACCATATGGAATTAATAAGAAAATAATAAAATCATCCAAGAGCTATGGAGGGGGATTAGATACTTTCAAGTTACACACTCTTCCCAAGCCTCTCATATCAAAGAAATCTAATTTTAAAGGTTCATTTTTTTCATCATCTTCAAATAATTTCCAAATTAGGAGAGGCAACTCTGTGAGTAGTTCTAGGCCTCCTATTAGTCCTTCGCAAAAGAGCTACGGATCGGATGCTGATTTTTAATTTAGAAAAAGTGTGAATCAATTTGGTTGTACGAGATTTTGATGTAAATATGTGTTGTTTTACTGGACAAGAGTTGAGTGACTAGTGTTATAGATACAAATATTTTGCAAAAACATGTATAATTTCATGATATGACAATGAATTATGTAGGAGAAATCAATGTATGAGTTATTGGATTGTGAGAGAGTTAATTCTATTGCTTAAACAGAATTTGATCCAGCGGTTGTTACCTTGGTACGAGGGCTCGACCAGCCAAGGGATTGTAAGCTTGGCTCCCCGCAAAAAATAGAAATTTACTCGTGATAAGAAGAACAACGATAAGACAAAGACTCCAACCTACGTTAACCCATCATAACATGCTATTAATGTATATTATCTAGCCGATAAAAGTTGATCAGACTATATAAGATTCTAAGAAAAATTAAGGAACCCTGAAATAACAACCATTCTGAATTTTATTGGGATTCAATATTTTATAAACTAGAAAAAATAGAAAATGGTACCAATGCCAATTCTTGTTCTCCATTCTTGCTTGTTTTTTTTGGGGGGGAGGGGGAGGGGGGTTAGCAAATTATGCAAAAATTGTTTCAAGGGGTCTAGTGCTAAGTCACTTAAATTTTAATCGATAGGTAACGCTCTAGCTCCTAATTTTCGTTTTAGCTCTCCCTCTCAAAGATTTTTGGCTTACAGGTGTGAAATCACACTTTCAAGCTTTCGTTTTCGTTCTTATTCCCACTCTCAGATCGCAATTTGGTGGCTTAGGTCTAGTATTGCCACTTCAATTTTGTGAAGCCCTAAAAACATTTTTATCAAATTATCTTAAGAGATTATTTAAAATACGAAAAAAAATGAATTTTATCTTTGTTTTACAGAATTTTTATTTCTTACTATCTGTATCAGATTATCTATCATATTCTTTACTGCATTCAAAACTTATTTTGATATCTTTAACCCTTCCACATTTAAAATTCCACACATAATAATATATTTAATTATAAAATATTATTTGCTTAATTATGTATTAATAAAAAGTATTATTATTTCTTAGCTTTA
>MKEJ01087385.1:0-13322 GCA_001753735.1 Embelia ribes
TCTATTTTTCTAAAGGTGCTTTTAGAAGCAGTATTTAAGATGCTTTGAAAATATATTTTTATTTTTTCTTCTATTAATTATCATAATAATCTCAATAATATTTATTACATTCTTCAAACATGCTTACTTTTGTTTTTTTATAATAAAAAATATAATTTTACCAAATATTATACCACTTATCAAAATAAATTTTAAATTTTATTTACCAAACATTAGCATTATATTCACTTTTATAATTATTAATTACCCGAAACAACTTTAAAAAATGAATTTTGAGAGTATGAGCTATAACCCAATTCTTATGATAGCTTTCAATAACTAAATAATAACAATAATAATCATTCCAAATTGAATAATGTTCAATCAACTGCTGCGACTCAACGCATTTCGGAGAGATTAAGTACAAAGATTTTCTTTCAATGTACTATGACTTTTTGGCCCTTAGGAATTTTTTAACATATGAAAGTATATGAAAATAATAATAATAATATGACAGGTAACAAGGTTAATTTGAACATACATGAAGAGAAAAACAGAGCTAAACATAAATGTTTAAGCAAACTGAGCTGATAAACAGACTAAGTAGAAAATAGATGGTTCCATCTCCTAGGGTATTAGTTGTATTATGAGATTTTTTTGGGTATTCTAACGTGATAATGCTTAGATAATGCATATATGTAGAATTTAAGTTTCGTTAAGAATATTATATTTGTAACAGGGTATCATAAGTATTACGAAGAAGGTCACAACCTTATTAGATTTATTTTATGTGGGACGAGAGTACTTATCGTTCATTATTATATTTGTAACAAGGTATCATAATTATTATGGAGAAGGTCATAACCCAATTCTCTTTAGAATGTCAATGGTAACTTTTTTTAACGGGAAATTATACGAGAATTATCATGGTATTGCTGCTCGTATTGTTATTTTATAAAAGCAAATATAAATAACTGGGAATAACATTTATCAGTAAATTTAATTCTTAACTCGATTTTAGGCCTAGTTTGGTAATTTTGATGTTCATGATCGTCTGTTTCTTAAAGTCATTTTTTAAAATTGATTTTAAAAGCAGTATAATTTTAATATTTGGTAAATAAATTAAAAAAGTTATTTTGATAAATAAGGTGGTGTTCAGTAAAGTGATATTTTTTTTATTGCGAATAGATAAAAATAACTATGTATGAAGAATGTAACAAATATAATTTAGCTTATTTTGGAAATTAATGATAGAAAAACCAAAAATAGTTTTTGAAAGCACTTCCATGAGTGCTTCTAAAAGTGTCATTAGAAAATAAAAAACGGGTTGTTAAAAATAAATACCTTAAAATTTACTAAACATCTCAACTGCAAGTTAAAAAAAAATAAAAAAATAGAAACAAGCTGTGAAAAACCATACCAAACTGGCCATTACTCGATGGGCTTAGTATGCGCCGTAACTCAATTTTGATGATAGCCTTCTAACAATAAATAGCTCTAGAAGCCCAAAATTAATGGCCAATCCTGCTACGGCCCATGGGTCTTGGTGAGATCAATAATATGAGACAGAAAAATAAATACACGATATTAAAAAAATAACAGTTGTTGACTGAAAATACTATTTTTGGGTATATGATAAATTTGAATATCAACTATTTAATTTGGGCGAAATAATTAAAGTATCATAAGCAGTCCACGATACAAAAGATTTGTTTCTTATTAATAATCTTTATGAATGCTATTACTTTTTATTACGAAGAAAAAGATTTATATAGATTAAAATTCCTATTTATTGGAGCAAACAAGTGGAAAAAACCCAATTTGAAAAAGAGCAGCCAAATAGTAATCAAAAGCCAAATAAGCAGTCTCACATCTTTTAAGCTGAGATAAAAAAAAATTTAAAATTGCTTGTAATCAAAAGCCAAATAGTAACTAAAATTCCGTGAGAAATTGGATTTATTTGGCAAATCTATTTGTTCGGGTCTCAATTCATATTTATAACCCAAAAATACAAACAATAATGACAACAAACAGAATGAAATTGATAAATAATAATTGGAGGAGGGATTGCCACCGCTCTAGGTGAGCTGTATTATATTGCTGTACATTTTTTAATAGTAGATTGCCTCAAATTTGAATTAAATATATTTTTTAAGGTTACGAATTACTTAAATAAATTTGAACTATTGTATCAGATCTTAAGGTAAAAAATAAGTAATAGTATGTTATAGCTCACTTTCAGCTGTAACAATCATGCCACGCTAATAATTATTTCAGATTTCGTTATCAAAACAAGATGCGATAAATATATAAATAAATAAGGAATGGAACAACGTAAAAAGAAAAGGCATGAAATTTCTAGATATCTAAATGCATGTAACTAACAATGGACTTAGAATTTCATTTTAGGAAACTGCCTCAATTTGTTCAGTATAATTAATAATTTATTTCACCCTATAACCCCTCTGAATACTCCTTTCGATACGTCAATGCATATAACACCTCATTTAACTAAGCTTCTAGTTTTAGCAATTTCATAAAAAAACAGTTATTGCTTTCAATAGCATAACAAAAAAAAAAAAAAAATAAAAGGGAAAAAAAAAAAAAGGAAAACAAAAAATACAAAATACTCCATAAATATAATATATATCTATCCTTGAGCAGCAACATTTTACAGTTTTTCATATAGTTTTAATTAAAATTCAATTTGATACTGATATCTTCAGTACCAGTTGGTGCTGTATCCTTTGGTAAATAAACCACGTACTTGAATAAAGCACTGAACAAAAAGCTAGCTTAGGAAAGCTGTATGTATAATATTTGGTATGGAAGGAAAAAAAAGTAAAATTATGATTTAAAGATGAATTTGATTTCAATATTTAAGAAAGATTATGTTGATGATTTTTTTTTCCTATACTGTTATTGCTTTAACATGAAAATCAACTATTTGTAGTTTTTTGCTTTTCAATCATTTTAGCTTCTTCGACAAAGAACTAACTTGATTGCCAAATACCCATAACTTATTTTACGCAAAACTCGGAAAAATAACCTGTAACCTCAGTTGCAAATATATTAGTTTCATGATCTGTTAGCCTTTTTATACAAGGAATGCCAAAGGAAAATGATACTAAATTAAATGCTTGTATAAATTTGCACGTTAAATCTACATAGAATCAAAATTCATTAGTACATAAAACCGCAATGCCCTAATTAACTTGCAAAATTGATTAGCAGATTTACAACATGTGTATTAATTATCACAACAGTTTGGTTAACCAAACAACTATATTTCTACTCCTCCCCGAACAAAATCCTCGTCTTAATGCCATTTTGGAGGATGAAGCACTTCTCGATGTGTTGATCCAAATAAATGACCTTGAAATTACTGTCCATTTTTCGGGTATGGCTCGGTTCCAAATCAGAATACCTCAAAGTTGCACTCTAATGATCTTCATGGTATTCAGGGTTCTCTTTCAAAATGACGAAGCCTTCGAGAATAGGGGAGAGAGGAATGTACCTGAAAAATGTTTGAAAATTAGTATCATAAAAAGAAAATTGAAAACGGGAGCAAATGCTACAGAAAAAAGAGAAATATTAATACTTCTCTGTAGCAAGCACCGCTCTATCCCCAGCAGCGAGAAGAACAGGCGTTGAGTGGGTTTGGAAACCAGTGATTGTTTTGGGCCGACCCGCTTGGCCCACAACATCGACAGCTTGACCCACCTGAACAGGTACTGAGAGAGGTTTCAAGTTCTCATCAACCGTAAGAAGCATCCTTGGCTGTTGCATCAAAAGATAATATACAACAAAATCAGTAAGAACATGTAGACTGCATTCGGTAATGCATCAATTTCTTATTTTGAAACGCGACAGCAAATGTACTTGGCAGATAGGTTTTCAAAAATAATTTTTATACAATTTAGCAGGGAATGTAACGAAAGTAATTTTGGCTTTTTTATTTTTTGTCCCTACAAAAATCAAATAAGCATGAGAAGTACGAAGATTACAAAAGATAATTGTTCAGCCCTGAAATTATCAAACATAAACAAGAACAGAAACTGAAAAGCTACAAGAAAAGGGGTGAAGAAAGAAAGATCAAAGATATTAACCTGCATTGCCAAAACAAGGAAGTAGAGAACATAATGATATTTCCCCAAGATTACGGTCTTCATATCGAGACAAGTGTGCAGCAAGGTTATTAACCCAGCCAATCCCGTCCTGGAAGAGAAGAGAAGAGAATGAAGAATTAATATTCCAATTCAAACCAGAATTAAGGCTTTCAAAACATTTATTTATCCTTAAAAAAGGCCAAAATGTCTAGTTGCAGCCCATAGTTAATTATTATTATTATTAATTTTTTTTTTTTTTGTTACAGCATAGGTTTGATAAGTACCTAAAAATTACATATTAACCCCCAACCATTAAATAAGTAAAGAAGGAATAACAGACATTAATATTGCATGAAAAGCTCTTCCATGGCCTCAAAAACAATTAAAAATGGAATGTTAATCTCAATTTTGACCGGAGATTAACAAACACTAGAAAATCTGAACATTTTCATTCTCTTCACGATACAGTCTTATATAGTACATAATTGAATCATTTTAATACTTGATGTCACTCTAAAGTTCAAAACCCTAAAAGTGCTTTGAAAGACCAAAAAATATCTTAATGTTCAATGATTTTTTAGTGGGAGTGAGACTCGAAGCATTAGAGAAGAAAACACTTACGGGGATAGCAAGAAGCGCTCAGAATGATAGGGAGAAAGAGTCAACAATCCTTTCCCCATATGTACAAGACCTTGAGCAATTCTTACCTGCACAAAGTAGAAAAAAGCACAATGGAGAAACATAAGAATCCGCAGATGGAATGAGCGATTCGTAAATTCAATTTTAGGAAAAAGCACCAAATAAAAGCTTACACAGAAGAGAAAGCTAGCTTCTTTATCATAGTAGCTAGAAAGATTGCGCAGCATTCCAGCTATTCTAGCATTATTAGTTCCTGCTCCGATAAAACCTAATGAGATGACAGCAGCCTGCATAATTCAAACCAAGAACTATGACTTATCACTCGATATCATATACAATTAGGTAATAAAGATCCTGCCAAACGTAGATGAACATACCATCGCTACTTCTGTATCTGTATCGTGACTCAGCCTGCTTAATGTGTCCATGACATTGAGCTGGGTCAGAAAACAAATTATATAACATCAGCAAGATATACACATAAACCTATTATTTAACAGTAAATAGATGAATGTAACCGCTACATCTAAGATGCTTAGTTTGACAAACATCAAAGGATGTAATACCTTAGGATTTGATACACAGAGGAGCCCCAGGGCCAAAGGAACTGCCCTTCGTATATTCTGCTCTCCATACTGTAAAAGATGCTCCAACGAGCGAATAGCCATCTCAAGGCCCAACTCTTCAGCCATTGCTACCATAGCAATCCCAAGTACAGCTGGTCCCTGGTGAGTCTCTCCCTTGTCAAGATGTTGGGCACACTTGCCTAGAAGATGTTGGATCTGCATGATAATAGATGATAATCAGCCAATTAACCAGCATAACATCGAACTTGGACCAGAATCAGATGGATTAAGCACAGTACCTTGAGCACATCCCCCGTCCCAGCATAAGCACAGGAAAGTAGGGTCATGTCACAATATTTTCTGATTTTCTCATTAAATGTCTTAGAAACCTCTGCAGTAGCCTCCACGCTATCCTGTTAACGGAAGGAGCAAAATACCACATCAGAGTTGGCAACTGATTGTTAAGGTGTTGTCTATAATTAGACAATACAGGAACTTTCAAAAACAGATATACATGAAAAATGTACAACAATTTCTTAGCAACCTGCTTTCCAAGGTATAGAAGGCCAAGTCCGAGAGGCAAAAGTCGAGTGAGGGGCTCCTCCAACTCTGTCTCGTCTCGATCCATCAAGGCAAATATAATTGCCTGAGCAATCTCTTCATTGCACGAGCCAACATAGACCAAACCCAAGGAGATTGCAGTGAATGCAATCACATCAAGAGGTGCTTGATTGTCCCCAAGGACAGGAATCAATTTACTCCGAATCTAAAAAACAATTAGAATTAGTGACCTTCAACAGAAAATAAACATCATACATTATCACAGGAAAATGTCACAAGTTTATTAGTACTTCAAGGACAGGAAAATTAACCTAGGGGTTTTAATTAATCTTGTTTAGCCAATGATAATAGAGTAAGCACAAAAATAAAAAAAGGGGAACGTCTACATGGCATATCAAATACCCAACCCCCTTATCTACAAGGAGCTAATCTTTCTGTAATGGAAGTCAGTATACAACTAACCAGATAAATTATTCTGCAATATTAAAATCAATTCATCAAAAAGAAATAAATGAATACACTTCCATTTGTGAGAGACGATAGGACATCAACATTTTTTGCTTTGAAGACCTTCCAAATTAAAACCAGAGAAGAAGAAGGGAGCGGCAGCTAGAACTTTACCTGGTCACTTTGCGCACCAGCATATGCAAGACCCAGACCCATAATTGCACCGATTCGGACAGTAGAATCTTCTTTATCCACATAATCAGCAAGAAGGGCCATTGCCTGAAAAAGAATAATAAATATAACGATGACATGATAATGAGAAGAACAGAGGCAACTCCTTTCTCCTATTGTATCTCAATGTACTTACAGGATCACACTCATTTTTCACACCACAATTCACAATTCCAACTCCCAATAATGCCCCTGCAATAACGTGGTTGTCATTGCTGTGGAAATACTTGTCAATTTGGGAAAGACCAGAATCAACATCCCATAGCAGAATCATGCCCTACAAACAAAAAGGCAATAACGATCATTTGGCAATGGAAGGTATTGTGACAGGAAATAGGCAAGAAAATATACCAGACTTGCTGCAGCACTGGCTTTTCCATGATCTTTGTTCTTAAATAGCCAATTTCTCGAAGAATCAGCACTTGAAGCTTCTGACGGGACTGTCATTAACTTGTCCTAAAAAAATTACACCATATAATATCGAATGTTATTGGGTCCGTCAACTGATATATTGCCAACTTCTCATGAAGACAAAGTGTATGTGCTTCTACCTGACCGAAACCGGCATTAACAAAAGCGTTAACAAATGTAGCAGCCAAATTTTGTCCGGCTGAATCAACACTTGCACCTGCACTAGCCCGCCCATCAAGTAAATGTGCCTAATTTACGAAGAAAGAAGACCATGTTAAAAGAAGACTGATAAATAAAACCCAACTTTAATATTTGTAACTGCGGACTCGAGAATGCAACAAAAGAACATTTTAAGTAGTTAGAACCTTATAAATATCATCGGGAGCTTTGGGCTCCATGACCTCTATATCACGAGCCAGCGTAAGGTAACCTTCACTTAATTTTGAGTTATTTACAACTTCTTGCAGAGCCTCCCTTGCTTCATCATCCGCGACCATTTCTTCATCAAGCTCAAGACTCATATCCTATGTCGACGCAAAACAAATTTTAGCTTGATGGCTTACAATAATGCAAAATCTCTATGACATCTTTATGCAAAACCAGTGGTTACACAAACTTACCAGATTATATGCTACACTCAATCAGTCTAACAGAACACCAAGACTCGGTTTATTTCCCAGGAGACACGACCCCATAGAGAATAATTAATAACACTAAAGGGACATGGCTATATTTACACAACAATATCTTTTGGTATTGCAACCAGTCTGAAATTTCAAAGGCAAGGAAACACAAAATTCCAAGATCAACCATGGCTCAAATAGCTTTACAAAGGCTAATTTCCAAGACAACGCCTAACTGAAAGTCAAATGAGGGTTGAAAAGAAAAAATATAATAGGGAAAATGTTCATAAGAGAGACTTGTGATACCAGGAAACATACAGGAATCATAGATAACAAAATAAAATAATACAAGATATTAATAGGATAAGTCTTACATGGCGTGCAAGAATATAACAGAATTGCTTCTTCATAAGCAAATCACTACAAGCAGTAAAAACCTTCTTCACGTACTGTCAAAAGTAAACTAAAAAAGTTACTGCCGATGGGGACAGGGAAAACCGCATAGAACGTTTCAACTATAATATCTTTTCCGAGGCAAAAAAAGGAGAAAATAATACTAAACCTGCATGTTATCGAGGAAAAGAGCTATCTGAAGAGCGTGTGGGTACTCCTCAAATTTCATGTAGATATTGTAAGCAATTTCAAGAACTAGTGTAGCGTCCCGTCCAGGCAGGTATCTGCAAGATAATTTTTAATGTTCTCATATAAATTTATGGAGAAAAAAATCGGGGTGCATGGCTACGATAAGAAACATTACAAACTGCTAAGAAAAAGAAATTTGCTACCAATGCAAGGAGCTCTGTCATGTTAATATTATTACAAACAATTAGCCAATAACTCGCATTCAAACTCTTCTCAAACAGTTATAATACCATGAGCTAGATCAAATATAAACAATTTCAAAAAAGCTAGCTTTTTTTTTTTTTTTTTANNAAATTTAAAAAATTTTTTTTTTGGATTGTTTTTTTTTTTTTTTTTAACGAAAGAGTATAAATACAAGTGAGGTATGTTAGCATAGTTTATGAACTCTCTAATCTTACATTTTATATTTGCATCAAGATATTTCATACTAGTAAATAAAGAATTTAGACTATGAGCAAAATCACAACCCCAAAGCAGATATGTCGCCTCTTTTCAAAAATTTGTAGTATGTATGAAATAGTAGAATTATCTAGTTTGTAATTTCTAGAATTGAATATTTAGAATGTGATAGGCAACTTTGTTATAATTATTGAATGGTCACGCAATTCAAGTATTAACTTGTCAGTTGTCACAGATTTCAAACTTTACACAAGTCACTTGCATAAATCAGAAGGCAAACACAAATATATAATTAAGCAATCTCAAAAATATACTCAGCCCTCTTAGAAGAGACTAACCTAGCCCCACTGGTAAGATACAGGCATGTCCTCTTATAGTTTGTTCTGTCCACGTGTTCCACTAACAAATCAAGGTCTTCAACCTGAGAATAGGGAGGATGTCATAACATATAATATAATCCAAGGGAAGTGCCAAAGAAAATCATAACCACTACCAAGCATACCTCCATTAAAAGATCTACAGCCTCATATTCTGCATTATGCTGCAGACATATCAAAAGATGAGAAATAAGTCACCATGAAATGACATTAATTCAAAATAATCCTTCCATCTAAAATGCCAGAAATACGAACTTATTAATCCAAAATCAGAGAACGGTACCATTTAAAAACTTCCAAATAATCATACCTTCATGTGGAAAGCAATAATTTGTCGTACAAGTTCCATTAAATCATCAGTTTGAGCATCTTCACCCTGACAAATTAACAAGAAGCAGAAATTTATGCAAGAAGATTAGAAGGATCAAAACAGAAAATACTGTATGATCAACTTATAAGAATATGCATGTAAACGCAAAGGATAAAGGTCAAAATCTCAAATTTATGGAATTAAATAGGCTGACTCCTGAACTGTAAATATAATGATGGGTGTCAACTAAAAGAAAATCTTAACAGAAACTAATCAGAAGGAGAAAGAAAGAGCAAGTGGGCAAGTAGGATAGGATAAGAAGAACGACCCAGCAATACTACACTTTCTACAATACACAGAGCCAAAATATACTGTATTTAGAAGGGAGCAAATACACAAATAAACCACTCATGAAAAAGAAGTCCTAACCTGTCTCTTAGCGTACTCTTGTGACACTTCTCCTGTCAAATTCCTATCACAAACAAGTAGGGCCTTAATTAGGTTAACTGAGGTGGCAATTTAATCAGAGAATGTACCATTGAATTTTAAAGGAGGTAAAAACCAAACAAATGAGCATATCAACAAAATGGCCTTTAGAACTAAAAAACAGCAAGGAGAAGTTTTGGTTATCTTCTAAGGTTAGCAACATATATTCGACAACAGCTGTCAAATGAATTAGTGGGAAAAATGAAACATGTAATTTTAAGTATTCAACCCCCAGAACCGAAAATGAATCATACCCGTGAATGAAATGTTCATCTCGGGCTTCAAGCACAGTACAAAGAAGTTGCCAACAAAATAAGCACAGCACTGGCTTAACAAGTAGATCATACCAAAAGCAGCTGAATAGATTAAATATGCAGAAACATGATGCCTACCTGACATACTAGTGGCCCCATGAACCTATGTCACCTTCAGAACCCAACAACCTGTACTTCAAGCTCTCCTGATAAAAAAAAGATAACAAAGGATTGAACAAAATATCACAAGGACCTCCACATAACACAAAGGAATGAACCATAATAACATCCAGCTAAAACATTCACCATAAATCATAACAAACAACAATAAAAAACAAGGTACTCTAGTTGTGCAAGAACTCATAATCAAGGACATAAGGACGTTATGCTGCGTACACACCAAGGAAAAGAAGGCCATGAGTGCTAAATAATAGCAGACATGCAGTATTCATTTAAAAAAGACATGAAGTTCAACTACTATAGCCAAAATGAAATTAATCCAATATATGCCATCTTAACCAAAATAGAGTGTAGAGATTTATCTTGTTCAAAATGAGAAGCTTAAGGGAGATGTATCTAACAACGGTACATTTTTTCCCATAGTAACGTTCATCATATCCACTGTACTTCACTATTCTAGAAGAGGCACCTTGACATCAATTACTACATAGGGAGATGACCACGGTAGTAAGGCGCAAAAGTTGCCTCAGTCTTAAACAAACAGAGCAAGAGTGACTTCAATAATCATAAACGAACATAATTTTAACTCAGCATACCCGTTCTCCTTCAGCTGACATGGTCATAGCCAAAACAGAGAGAATATCTGCTAGTAGTTTCTGCAGCAGAAGAGAAGTGTCAGTTCAATAGGCTATGGTAGGTATAAGTGAAAACCAAAAGGAATTTCAGAACAGTTTATACTTTTATATCTGAATCCTGCACAATTTCGTAATATGCTTTCAAAGTCCCATAATGTGGGTGCAGAAATTTTAATGGCTTTGGTACTGAGGTCATAGAACTGGTGGATGTTCGGATTTCCTGCCTGCAGAAAAGGGAAAATAAAAGTATATATTGTTCGCACGATAAAGAATTGCATCAAACTAATAAATTTATCGGATTCCTCAAAATAAAAGATCACATCAAATAAGAAAACTTAAAAGCTCTGGAAACACAATTTCTGAAAGAATAAATTTTATTTGTTTGTATCTTAAAACCACAAGTATTAAGGTATCAATCTTGCCAGTGTAAAATTACAATTAATATGTAGAAAAAATAATCATGATCTAAAATACTTGAACATAATATATAAATCAATAACCAACAATTACACCTTTTTTAACTAGTTGTGCAAGTATAAATTCCCACAAAATATCTTCTGGAAACTATTAGAATGCTTGTAACAAGGAGAGCAAATTGAACAAAAATTCCTTTAGGTTGTTTAGATTTCTCAATATTTACAAGCTACGCCCATTTTTTCTATTATAACGGGTTAAACTGAAGCTTTCAGCACATACATAAAATTATAAGAGTTCATGATTCAAATAAACTAGAACTTATTAATGTCTCACCTTCTACTCTTTCACATGTATAACATCGTGCCAAATAAGTAACTATGCAAGAATCGGGACTACCTACAACTAAAATGATTCTAGGAGTTCAAAGGAATGTGTATCTTGTGAACCATGTCTCACCCTTCAGTAATTTCATATATGTATAAGCACCAACAGATCTCAAATCTAAAAGCCTCAAGTTGTGACTGGAACACCAATCACAACATTATCACCAGGTCACACCATTCAAGAGCGACTCGATACTCAAAAAAACTATCAAAACACCAAACCATTTGATGTAAAGACGGTTTTTGGAAGTAGTTATCTAATAATGAAGCCCTCTTAAACACCTCCAAGAAAATCCTAAGCTCTCATAAGCAGAACTGTAATTGCAAGTCGAGAGAACATGAATAGGGTAAAAGAATAACCAGAAACAAAGTCTAGCATAATTAGGAAGATCGCTCCCAATAAATATGAATGTAATAGAAATAATGTTCTTAGTTTAACCTAGGTTATGACTTGATACTCAAAGACCTTCACGACATAGCACCTATTTAAGTATTAGTAAAAACAAGGTTTATTAAAGGTGGCCCTAAAAGAGCATCCCACTAAGCTGCCAATTTAACATGATCTCAACGCTGTCCATGAACTATATTGCATATGACTAGGGTACTTGACATGTATTTAGTGAAAAGTTGATACACCTAATCAACATGCAGGATTTCTCCGGCAAGCAGAAAAGAAATGTAACGACATTTAATAACTGCTAGATCATCTTACAAATGATAACTAAGTGATGTACTCTATTCCCCATCCAGAAATTATAGGGATGAAAAGGAAAATAAAAAAAACTTGAGGCTCAATCAAAAAAATGATAGGCTTCGACTGCTTTGATTTCTTTTTTCTACATGGTCCTAGCAACTCCATCTTCCTGGGAAAAGCTAATTTAGATTTCGAAAAAACAATGAGATTTTACTAAAGTAAATAGAGACTAGTCCACAATTGGTTTGACTATGGTCTAGTAATAGTATATTTTTTTTGCAAATAGTAGATGTGGAGCCTTGCTACCGCATAACATTAATTACGTCCTGCTAATTCAAGAGATAACTGTTGTTTGTAAAATAATTGAGATTTCACAATATAGTAACTACCTCATGCTCTCCAGTGCAACCTTCTGCAACACGGAATCCGGGTCCTGAACCCTCTCAATGTACAGCTCCAGTTGCTGCTTCAGAGCCAAATCTTCCTCCGACTACATATAACATAAATGCATCCACCCAATAAAAAATTACAAAAATGAGAAAACAATGTTTTCTTTTACGAGCTCGTAAATAGTATCCAGCAACTTAAAACTGCACATACATCCATATATGCATACACCTGTAATTTAAAAGGTAGAATTTAAGGACTACAAACACGAGAAAATTCACAGTATTCGAATATCTTAATCTCCAGACTCCAATCATATGTTATGAATGAACCAACTACAAAAACAATCAAAGAACATTATTTTATATGATCAATTACTGTGGCATTATCAACAACTTACAATCTTCATCAACAGCACACACACACATACAATCTATCCATTATAAAAGTTAACAGTTTGAAGCCTACGAATACGGGAAAAGTTACAGTATTTGAACAAATTAAATTTTCCAATCACATATTCAAATTCAGAAACTACAAAATCCATGAGATATCATTCTCTTATAGGCACAACTAGAACACTTTTATCAGG
>MKEJ01087396.1:0-2500 GCA_001753735.1 Embelia ribes
TCAATTTGTAATCCAATACAAAAAGAAATAGGTTCCGAGCAGACTCGTGGAGCTGCAGCTTGGATTATCGTAGAATAATAGGAGCCGTCTTAGGAAATGACTTAACTTAAAAGACAGATGCCGCCGCTGCGAGGCGAGAGAGCAACTTGTCTGGTCTTGCGGTGTACTCATTCCCGTTACGAGAATGAAATGATTCCCCAGCTCGCCTCGAGACCAAGACTCCAACCAACTCGCACCAATAGCGGCACTGAGCGGCCGGAGATTGATTGAAAAGGCAGCCCAGCCGCCCCTTCCCCTCTAGCCGCCTACCTACTCGTGCTCGTAGCTCGATCGGAGGTCAAGACTGTGGTCCGGCGGAAAAACATAAGTCGTCCGTATCAAGTAATACGTGAATTGCTCAGTAGTGCTTCGCCATTACCGTAGCTGGCGGAAATAGCTTAATGGTAGAGCATAGCCTTGCCAAGGCTGAGGTTGAGGGTTCAAGTCCCTCCTTCCGCTCCTGGCTTCGTCGTTTAGTGGTAACGAGTGGAGTGTATAAGCCCCTGACGAGATAGGGGCGAGCAGCAAGCAGCCCCTTGTATAGGGTTCCAAACCTATCAACCTAATAAGTGGAAAGGGGCAAGCCAAAACCTATTCAACACAAGTTGCTGGCTTTTCATCAGCCGTTGCGCGCTAGCGCGCTTCTGGCTTCTTCAAAACAAAAAAAGTAGGGGCTAACACTAGTTGTAGCGCGCAGTGTACTAGTGAATAGGAAAGATAATTGAGAAACCTAATGACGGATGGAGGTTGAGGATAGAACATGTTCGGTGCCCCGCCCTTGTCTCCTTCGCCGGAGACTTCAAATGATGGGAATCCTATCGATAAAGAAGAAGCATAGACTCCCCATTTCTTTGTCTTATTAGCGCAGGTCTTCGTCAACGATGAAAGCCGCTGAACTTAAGATAAGACTCGAGTTGAGAATGAGAAAGAGGGCTAGGCCCCCGGAAGGGCTTTCAGGGACTGGGGAAGACGGGTGGATTATAGAGCTAGGGGCAAGGCAAATCGAAGGTTTGTCCATTGGGATTGGGCATGGACGAGCCTCGACTGAACCAGCATTGATGAAAAAATGACCAAAAAAAAGAAAAACTTCTCCTATCGCATCATGTTCCGGTGTAGGATTAAAGATCAGGTCCAGGATTCGAGTAAAATCGACCTTCCCTTTCATCTCAGGGTGAGGCAAGGAATTCAATCATATGTTCGTTGTTCAATATCTCGGCTGCTCAAGAAGTTGGACTAGCTGCTCCTCCGACCCAGAGTGGATTATAGGGGAAGGACAGAGCCTCACTTTGCAGTAGGAAGGTGTTCGTTGCTGGGACGGGTTCACACTGGACTGAAGGGAGGAGGAATTGAAAACTCCGATCTTCCTGGGGATTCATCACTGGCTAGGGCTTTCGAATCAAAGCATGGGCATCTGCAACTAATAAGGAGCAGTAAATCGTCGATTGAAGAGCCAGGTCAGTAAACTTCTATTGATTATTGATTCGACTAGAGGGACTCCTAGCAGCAAACTTGTATGAAGGGGCCCCCATAGAGACGTAGGAGATGCAGGAGCCGCCAGCCGGATCGACCAACAAATGATAGGCCATAGGGATGGGCTCATTCGACTAATCAGTGATCCCTGGGCCTACCTAACACAGATGTCCCTGAAATAGGGGATTGGTTGATCGGAAAGCTCGGGCAGGAGTAGGACATTCCATAAAAATCTTTCTGATCCGCTAGCAGGTGGTCCTATCAAATCCCATTTTTTCATCGACAGGTAGGGTGAATTCGTAGGTTCCTTATTCCGGTTGTAAAGCGGAAGAAGAGGGAGAATGGGCACAGCCCCACCAGCAGCCCGTCTTTCCGACCCGAAACGAAAGGAATTTCAAATGAAAGAAGAATCTGTGTGTACTATCTATGGAGTGGAGTGACTATCCAACATATCCTCTTCCCTATCTCCCCCCTTTTTTTCTTTCTCGCCGACAGGAGAATCCATTTCTTTTATTGTATTGTTTATTATGATTGATCTGCAGAGTTCAAGGGCACTGTTCTTAATCCGAGTTTGAGATGGGATAAGACCCAGACGTGGGTAGAGTCCCGTCGGCCGGGAAGGGATTTTTTCTATTTCTTTCTTACTCCCTTCTGGCTTTACCTTTCACTTTAAATTAAATAAGGGCTTCTTCTCTTTCCCCCCGAAGGAAAGCCCTTTCCAGATGGAGTAGTGCATCTCTGTCTTGAAAGCCCGCCCTAAAGATAGGAGTTCCTATCTCTACTGCCTATCCAACCCGAAGACTCTTATTCGTGGTGGAGTGCTTCGAGTAGGATCCGAGCCCATCCCAGCAGTCAAACTCCTTCCTGACCCGGCTCACCTGCCTCTGAAGTTGGAATGCCTTTTTAGAGTAGGCTACCCGAGGAATCGAAAAGTTTGAAGTGGGATGTGGAATGTGATTGCTGATGGATGGTGGTTATGAAATCGGTTCGA
>MKEJ01087396.1:7500-16260 GCA_001753735.1 Embelia ribes
GGATCGAACCCTCTGTAACGAGGGAGAACCCCAGCCATTTCGTTTAGATGGAAATTCCTCATATAGTACCTCTACTGCAGCAGTCCCAGGAGATGGTAAGTAAAATTACTTCTAGAAAAAGTGAATTGAGTAAAAGAAGATAGGAATGAAAGATCTAGCATATGAACTAAGGATTCTAGTTCTAGTATAGCTTTAATGAAAAATGTCTAGCAAATCAACTAAGGGTGCTACGTCTGGTTACTCCCTTTCCCCCTTGTGCCAAGGCGCAAAACATTAAAAAAAAAAAGAAAAAAAAGAGAAATTATCTACTATGATGGTGTTTCTATATAGATAAACTGGACTTGTTAAGCAGAAAACTAGGTTTGATGAAGGATAGGTGAAGAATGCTATAACAATAGCGATTGTAATATTATTGATGTGGGTTGTAACTGGTGTATCGAAACAGTTTGCGGAAATTCGATTGCAAATTTTTTGAATCTTATCCTTTCCCTGTTTCTTACAAAATTGGAGGTGGTGTTATGTCCGTTACGACATGTATTAGTGTATATGATTCATAACGGCTTATATAGAGGTGACGGATAAGCTTTTGGAATTCTTGCTCAACCCATATATCAGTTTCAGAACTGATTGAGATCGTTATATATTAGGCTTTGTATCAGTTAAGGAATAAATCAAAATCTATTATTATGTAAAAAACATCTTCAACCAGACTACGGTAATGGCCAAGTCAAAAAATAACTGAGGCAGCTGACCTAATATGACACTAACATTAAATTGCAGTTGATTATCTATCACCTGACCTAATCAAAATGATTAATCAGGAAAATCATAAGTAAATTCATAATTTAGCACTTAGGTTTGGGATACTTTAGAACCGGTAGACAAAAGGGGAGACCGAAGATGCAATGCTGCAATTACCGGATTACAGTTTCGATGAGATAGATTGTTTTAAAAGAATAATGAATAGAAATAATAGGGATAAATTATTTATACATATATCTATTCAATCTCTGTTATCTCCATATAAAATCCAATAAACGGAAATAAAAACACAGATAAAATATAAGCTCCGGGTTCATTATTTGTGCACACACTCCGTTTTGAATTAGACCTGCTACTACCCTTTCTTGCTACCATATCTTTACACTGTAGTAGCAGTCTTTTGAGACGATATTTGTCGACACCGACAAACTATCCACCGTTATGTCGCACTTGACCTTGACTGTAATCGTCCACGTCTTAATGGCTCCCACCTTGATCTTAACCGGAGCCTTCATGTTCAGCTTAAACGGCACCTTCCCTTCCTTCTGTTGGCTCACTAGCTCTGAGCGGACCGAGCTAGACAGAACCACATTGGATCCTTGCAACTGTGTCGTGAAAATTGTCAAATTATTCGACGGCTGGTAAAACACCGGCAGAACCCCATCGCAGAGCTTGACATTGTTGTACCGGAGCGCGACGTAGCTCCCTTTCTTGTAGTAGATGCCGATCTTGTCATTCGGGTTGTTGGCCCGGACGGTGACATCGAATTCGGGGGAGATAGAGGAGGGTGACGTAATGTTGAATCCCGTGATGGAGACGCGATCGACGGTGTATTTGGGGGCTTTGGGGCGGAAGACTAGGTACAGGATCCCAACAGCGGCAGCGAGCAAGAGGATAAGGACAAGGAGGAGGGAGATGGTCCAGCAGAGGCAACGGCAGCAGCAGCTGCGGCGGGACTTGCGGCGGGAGAGTTTCTTCTGGTGGAGGGCGTTTTCAGGGGGTGGGTGGCGGTAGATTTGGTCTTTCGGGACTTGGATAACGTATGTTCCGGATGGCGGGGCCGAGGTGCCGTTGGAGGAGGTCGAACGCGGGGAGTCTCGGGGGTGGACTTGTTCAGCCATTTGTTGGGTTGTTCTGCCAATGTATCAGATGTGTATGTAAGTAACTATGTGGATGAATTTATGTAATGGGAATTGGGAACTACTATATGGGAGATGTATTCGAGTGTAAAATCAGGGGATGCACCGGTTGGACAATACATGCATGTATTTTATATGTAATATATTCATACATATATATATATATATGTATATATATGCGTGTGTGCAAGTGTAACTTAACCGCGTGCTAAATCAACGCGGCTTTGGAAATTAAATAGTAAACGCAGTGGGGTATAAGATTCATGGAGATAAATGTAAATTTAATATCAAAATTATAAATAAATAATTTTATAATAAAAATTTTGATTCGAAGAAAATATGGAGATAACTGTCAATAGAAATTAGCAACGTGTTTGTTACTCCCTCCGTTCTTTTTTAATTATCTATTTAGACTTGAACATGCTAATTAAGACAATAATTAGTAAATATAAGATGAACAAAAATTCTCCTAATAAATACAATTAACTCTTATTCTTTTTTAATGAAAATAATTAATACATCAAGTCTTTCTCTTATTTATGTACGGATAATATAGGTAATTTGCTAATATATATTAAAATTGTGAAATGAATAATTTTTTTTTATTGTGCTAGAAGGACCCTTAAAAAAATGGAGTAGTCATTTCCTGTTGTTTTCAATAAAATTTGACTAAAAATAATTTCTTTTAATTAATTCAATATAATGACGTAGTAGTTGAAACTTTATAGTACCGTGTCTCCAGCCAACGGCAATACACAGACACAGGCATATTATTTTTTAAATTTTGTTTGAAAAACAATTACTACATCTAAGTAATTCTCAAAATGAGTTAAGACAGCATCTTGTACATATATATATATGCACCGCTTTTAACATATATTAAAGTTCATATTTTCACAACTAGCAGTGAAAGAAATAATGCATAGCATAAAAAAATTTGAATGACCAATATCTTAGTTGTAAACATATAAAAAGTGATGTACCAAAGTGCAGACTAGTATATAAAATAATTTATCCATAATTTTATATCTTGTTAAGTACAAATAGTTTTATTATCAGTCAACAAAATTATGCATAGTCTCTGTTGTTGATTCAACATTTATACACATTACATTTGATCATCATCACCATGATCATCTCTATTTCTAATGCACCAGTGAAAATTTTAAAATATATTTTATTGGAATTATGCAAAACAAACACATTCAACCAAATTGAAAAGGGAGGATAAAGACCATTTACCTAAAGTCTAACACACGAAATAAGACTTTTTCTTGGTTTTCTCATTTTTAGTTGTCATTTGAATAGTAGATTAGATTGGCAGCTGGCGATACACGGAAATAAAACTTGCATTGCATATATAGAAATAAAATTATGATTAAATAAAATAACAAAGCCAGTTAAGGCAAAGGGAAAAGGCCAAAAAATTGAAGAAAGAGTCTCTCATAAGCAACCATAGTTTTCCGGACATTAGATTAGATTCCTAAATCATTTTCTTTCGAAATCATTCTTGTTACAAAAGATATTTGTTTCTCAATTTTATATTGAAAATTGTTTACAAGAAATATCTAAATAGAAAATTAGTAAAAAAATAAAATAGAACATATTTAATTTTTTTACAATAATAATACTTCATCCATCTACAGATAATGAGGCCGGTTTAGTCGGTTCATAGTTCTAAAAAATATTAATAAATGTATTTTCAAAATTTAAAAGGGATGTGCATCAACAAATTTAAAGCCTATTTATTTTTTCTTATTTTTTTCCACTGACAATGATGAGGGGGCAAGATGTTAATATATTTAACTTTATTATAATGATTTCACCTCCAAAAATAAAAATGACCAATTATTTTTTGAAGTCAAAAAATAAAAATAAAAAATTAAACCTATTATTTTTGAATGGAGAAAGTATTATTTATAATACTACTAAAAATACTTTAAATATAAATATATGATCATTTTTGCAATTACATATAACTTTTTATTAAAATTTGCCAAATTTTGAGGTAGAGTCGCACTTTTATTCATTATATTATTTATCCTGTCATCATTTTCCATTGTTTTTATATTTTTAAGTCATCTTTTACGCTTCTAATTTAGCACATTGTAACTCTTCTATTTTCAAGTCAACTATTGTCCCGTGCGAAAAATAGCTCGAGTAACGTGCAGATATCTTTTAATTATTATATTAATCTTTGATCCAACGGTTCTAATATAATGAATTTTTTTTAAGTTAGAATTTTTTAAATTTAATTTAAATTTTATCCAACAATAAAATATTGAAATAAGGTGCTTCCATTATTTTTATACAAGAGCCCCCTACTCCATTGTTTTCTTATAATTTATTTTTTTGCCACTGGTTTCCACTTGTTGCTAGATAATTCTAACAAATGTTAGTGTCACAACACTTAATCCCAACATGTTTAATATGCATAAAGCGATATAGACGAGTAAATATTTACCAGATCAGTAACATAATCATATGAATTGTGTGATATAGATAAACAGTTGAAGCAAAAAATAGAGGCCAAAAACTGAAGAAAGGGTCTCTCTTATAGTTATTTTTTTTTTTCTGTATAATATTTTTTTTGCCAATTTGATGAAATTGGGTTATTGAGGTTTCTAGTTTTCAGTACGTTAATTGATTATGCGGAGGAAAAAAAATACCAACAAATGCTAGTGTCAGCAATACATAATACATTACATGTTCAATAAAATAATACTATATAGACAACAAAATTGTTACCGATATATCAAGTCCTAATAACATAATAATGTGCCATAAAGAAAAAGAAATTCTGCTTGCCTACTTTTGCTTTCAACAAATTTTGTTTAAAACAATTATTTTTGCAAAATTATTTTGTAACTAGTTTGATTGATTATAGGTTAATTGGTTGTCTGTCATTAGCTCCTAACTTGTTAAAATTTTGAGTGAGGGGCTTCAATCCGTTGAATCCATTGGAATCTATATAAAAGTTGGTCAATAATAAGGTACGATAATTATGTTGCTTAAATTTATTTCGGTCTGATAGCTAAAACCATAATGTGACAATTGAAGCCCCCAAACTATATTTTTAAAAGCTTTTCTCCATAGAGAAACGACTTTTGTTTTTGCCAAGAAGATTGTTGTTTCATCAGTAATATATGGTATGAATGCTTGGATTATGTGCATATATATTACTCAAGCAATTGTCTTCTTCGCGTGGAACCTTCCTCCAATGTTTCAAGAAAAAACATAATAAATAGAATTTTAAATCGTAAACCCTTTATCTCCTTCTGCAATATTTATTAGTGATGGAAATGAATATCGAGCTGCTCATAAATAACTTCGGCTTTGGCTCGTTAAGGATTCGGTTCGGACTCTTTTATTTAATAAATGAGTTAAGTCTAAACAACGAAATAAACCTGTTAAATAAACGGACCGAGTCTAAACAACCCCCCATTACTTTTTTAAGTTTCGGCCTCGTTTAATTAATTCATAGATAATATATATACACACACATATATATACGTTTCAATTTAGAGAAAATAATCCCCTATATACATATATGTTATCTATAAATTAATCAAACGAGACCAAACCTTTAATTTATATGCACATATAAATTAATGGTACAAATTTTAATAATTTTACATATCTATAATAATAGTAATATTAAGTTGAAAAAATTATACAATACTTTAATTATTTGATATATTGGCTCTACCTAGCTATTAGTTTGCGATTCCTTAAGAGATTCAAGTTACATATGTATTTTTTAAATATTTGATAGATCAAAAATAATTGATGTCTATAAATCTAAAGGAACCAAACTATTCACAAACAAGTTCAGGTTTAGCTCGAGCTAGTGGAAATGGAGCCTTAAGATCAAAAGCAAGATTCGAGAAGTAAAAAAATCAAGCCTAAGCAGATCCTCCAAACCGACGAATTGAGTTTGACCATTTCAGGATTGAGTTGTCTCGGCTCATTTGCAACTCCACTATTAATATCGTTGTAGAAGATGAATGAAAGATTCTACGGAAACTCAACGCTACCACATATAAAACCCTAACCATTACGTTATTTTAGATTAAACTATATTTGCAATAGTTTTTCCCTATAGTTGCTCCCATCTAACTTATTTCTTTTTTCTCCTCAGAGCAATCATATTAGTGTTTCAAAAGTGATCATTTTTTCCCTTTGATTTCTGAGAAATCAAAGTAGAGAAATCTTATTCTAGTTTTTCTATTTTTTTGTGTTTCTAGAAAACTTTCCAGAAATGCTACAGTATTACCTTTCACAATTTTCTATCAAAAAAATAAAATTTTCTACCATATCTATAAAATCTTGGCTAAGTTTATGGAATTTTTTATGTTTCATTATAGTATATATAATTAATCTTATAAATTTTTTAATAAATTTTATAGAAAGCCTTAAACGAGTAATTTTTACAAGAGTTTAATTTATATCTACCGTTAGTATAGAGATTACATAAACTATCGGTCTTGGATGAAAGTGTAACATGCAGCGGAAAAAAAAGTTACGGGAATTTTTTTTTCCTCAAGATGATGCAATTTTAATTCTATGAACGCCAAGACAAAACAAAGCTGGTAGCATATAATTTGAATTTGTGGCAAGGAATGAAGAAAGTTGGTTTGAGGATGTTGACGATATTCGACATTTGGTTGTTTTGTTAGGATTTATTTGGACACTATGGGAATTCTATTA
Source organism: Embelia ribes (assembly GCA_001753735.1). Classification (NCBI taxonomy): domain Eukaryota; kingdom Viridiplantae; phylum Streptophyta; class Magnoliopsida; order Ericales; family Primulaceae; genus Embelia; species Embelia ribes. Next base: position 14,112 of record MKEJ01087396.1, read on the forward strand.
TCCATTAATATAATTATGAGTTATACTCATATATTAAATTGTTACTAAAGACATTTAGTATTCTTTATGAATTGTCCTAACTTAGTATATCGTAGTTTTGTTCGATTGCATTCTAACTCAGTTCAGGCTCGGTAAACACTCTATTAAGAGCTCAATAATTGAGTTGAGAGATATTTCAATAAATATATATACATATTTTATATATATTAATAAGTTAAAGTAACTTAGAAATTGATTTGTTGAATTATGATTGGTCATAATTATATCATGCATAAATACTTCACAATTAAGAAATTGATACATCTAGGCCACTTTGGCCGAAATTCTATAGTTCTTACATTTAAATTATGTAATATTTATCTACATATGAACACATGTTAACATTATATAAGAATTTGTATTCAAATAAACCACCTAAATGCTAAGTGGTGAAATATTATTGGTTATAGTTACAACGCGTAGTTAACATTCAAGAATCAAGTTGGCTTTGTTTGTGGCCATTGTTGGCCGGCCCTTTTGGGCTTAAATAAATCATATGAGAACCTTAATGATAAGTGTACACTTGTTAGAATGATATCATGTGAATACAAATATAAGAAAAGTCATAGAAAGTAGCTAAGGATACATGTTATTCTTTCATTGGCTTAAAACTAATGACTTAGCAAAAATCAACAAAAACACAGGTAATTTGGGGTGGTGATGGCCGGATTTTCTAGGGACAAAAAGACACTATATGCCACTTGTTTAACCAATATTTCTTGTACGCAAAGTTAGTCAAATGATATATGAAGTTTTGTTAGAATAGGATTACTTGTTTACTTTGTAATCTAGTTATTTTGACATTATGTTTTGTAACTTTCTTACCAAGAGTTAGCATTAGGTTATTGTAACATATAACTAAGATAGTTAGCATATAAGCTTGTTAGAAAAGTGTAGTATGAACATAAGAAGAGTTGAAGTCCAAGAAAGGGGCTAAGACTAAGTGGTTAGTCTTGATTGGCTAACACTTGCTTACTTAGCAATTTAGATTTCCACACATGAGAAAAATATGGTATTATGGCTGGAATTAGAGGGACAAATGGACCATATTTTGCCATGTTTATAAGTCATATTTATCTCATTGTAAGACTTAGTAAATGATAGAAGTATATTTGGTAACATTTGATTGGTTGTTTGTTTAAAGATTAACAAGTTAATTCTAAATAAGCAACCAAGTAATATACATATAAATATGTGGTTATGGGTTGTCAAACTTGGGTATAAAACACCATTAATGGCTATACCAAACAAACACTCTTAACAATCTTAGTTTGTTCAAGTTATGTTCACTTAAGTAACCTTCAACACTTAGCCAAATTTCTCCATTTTAGGTTGCCTTACAAACATTCAAATTCCTTCAATACTTAACACTTAAACCCTCTGATATATATATGTAAGCCTAGATAGTTATACATACATATACCATACCTAGAAAGCCTTCAATTTCTAAGAAGACCATACTATTTAAGGTTACAAGCTTAAATGAGTAAGAAGGCTATAAACTTAGATAGAAGGCAAGGTTAGCTTCAAGGAATATAGTAGAGGGGTTCTATTGAAGGTGTTCTCAACCAACTCATCCTAGCTTAAGTTGTCGGACAAGAGGTATAGGCATAAACTGAATAAAATTATAATTAGGGTCGTTTGTAGTATATAACTTGTATGTTATATATTTTTTGTCTTCAATCTAGGATAGAAGTAACATCATATTCCTTAGTTCTATAAATTTTAAGATTACATTTAGAGCATTAGAAGTAAGTTAGGAAATTGCTACCCTGTTAATTTACTCGTAAATTCTACAAAAACATATAATATGTTTAGTAAGTACAACCAAAGTATAGCAACAATAATAGTTTATGAAATCTAAAATATGAAGTGAATTTTCATTGGTCATGAAAATAAATCACCAAAGAGGCTTCATATTGGTTATATGTAAAATTTGTCACTTTTATTATTAATAAAACTTACATTTATATTTGATAGATGAATGGTACCATAGCACTTTACTTAGGACCTTAGGAAATAAATTGTTACTTAGTTATTAGTTTAAATTTGTTTTTTTTTTTTTTTACATCTTTATATTTCCTGTTTATTACAAGATAGTAAGATAGTT
>MKEJ01087405.1:0-15870 GCA_001753735.1 Embelia ribes
GAAGTTTCAGCGTTACACGTATAACTTTGCTCAAAATGGATAATATTGTATTATGTGGATTCATGGGGTGTTACATTATGTAAGGCACCCAATGACTTGACAGCAAAATAAACATCGAGATCACGAATCACAAATGATATAGTGGTAGAAGAGGTAACTGTAATAATGATATCGTAGACATAAATAAAAGCCAAAACAACATGAGACCCTTGTCAGCGAATAAAAAGAGAAGAATCAGCCGAGGAGTGAGCAAAGCTAAAAAAGCTAAGCTTAGCCCCTAAATGAGCAAACCAAGCCCCGTGGAGCTTGTTTAAGACCATATAAGGCTTTTTAAAGCTTACATACATGACCAAAAATTGAGTGTGGACAAATCCCTATGGCTGATGTATATATACTTCTTCAGATAAGAACCCATGCAGAAAGGAATTAGAAATATCTATCTGTTGAACCGTCCAGTTACAAGAAATTGCAAGAGATAAAATGAGTCAAATGGTAGTGGCCTTGACCACAGGACTGAATGTCTCATCATAATCAAGACCAGATTGTTGATGAAACCCCTTTACCACCAATCAAGTTTTGTACCCATCAATGGAACCATCTGTCTTTTGTTTAAGTTTAAACACCCATTTATATCTAACGATATTTTTATTAGTAGGACAAGGAACAAGTGTCCAAGTTTCATTATTCATAAGGGCATCAAACTCAGAATTTATTGCGAGATGTCAATGTTCATCTTTAAGAGCCTGTGTATAGTAAGTTAGTTCCATAGGCAAAGACGAATAAGAATCCAAAAGAGCATGAGAAAGAGGATACCTAACCATACCATCACTAGCAACCTTAGGGCACTAAATATTGTTCTTTGCCCGAGTTTGCATTGGATGTTGTGAAGGCAGAGCCTAAGGAACCATATGCTGCAAGGACAAAGAAGTGTCCGAGGATGGGCTGGAGCCGTTGGGGATAGATTCGTGTACCAAGGGGTATTGGGCAGGGAGGAGGTAGCGGTGGTGCCACCCACGGGAAAGGTAAGCTGCCCACCGTCAGCAACGGTGATAGAAGACTCCTCGGTAGGGTCAGCGGAAGTTGGGTTGCTAATGGTAGCCATGAAAAAAAAGAACGTAGGTATTAGGATTAGACTCTGATTTCTATGTAAAGATAGATAGTGTAATAGAAAACCCACGTAATGATGGGTAATATTGTATTCATTATATAGTTACCAATTACAATAAAATTACAAGAGAAAGGAAACAAATAAGTTATTACAATCAATTACATTAATTATGACAGATTAGGTAACTATGGCAAGAATCACCTGATATCACAATTAGTTATCTCAATAGAAAGTCTCTCCTACTGTAAGAGTTCAGTCTTCCTTTATGGGAGTTTTTTAAAAGTAATTCTTAGAGTTTATACACTCATATTTTTATGGTGTGTGGATTGTTAAGTTCTACAAGAATATTTTTGGGTTGCGTTGTTTTACGTTTAAGACTCTTTGGATCATTCATTATATTGGCTTGATGTACTGAATATATGAAGTTTATCATATATTCTTCTTATTGAATGAATAAAATTTATTTTTGTTGGGAAAAAAAAGTGTTTTACTCAATTTCATTCCACAATTAAAAAAGAAAAGAAAAGAAAAGAAAATACATATTTTTATAGGCTAAACTTAAAACAGTAATAATTAAGGGTTCGTTATTCTTTGCCATTACAGGATAAAAAGTAAATAAAGGCTAATGATTATCTTGTAACTTCTGAGGCACATCCCTTGTTTTACGCCTTAACAATCATGCTAATAAATATCCTAGAATCACTCGTGTTTCATCATTCGATCCCTTTTGAAGGTTGAACTTCGAAACCCAAGAAGTCGAACAAATATCTTTCTCATTTACGGTGGAATACCAACATAAATTCTCCAACCCCTCAAAGTTCAACGATGTTTAAATTTAGGAGTTAGTCCAATTAATTCAGCACACAACTTTAATATTGTATCATCTACATGGGTCTTTTCTTAGAATTTTTTTTTCAAATGACGCTTCATAAAAACGAAACTGAGACAAATGGTACATTCAATATTTGCTTTAACACCATTAAATTTGTACCCCCAATAAGTTTATCGAAAACAACCTCCCAAAATAGATCAACCTAATTTTTAGGTGGCTTTCTGAAATCTTTGGACATATGAGTCACTACCACTCGGACAACAATATTATTGTCGAGACAACAATGTGTGACAACATGTCCTTATCCCTTCAAACTTATTGGTAAAATACCATCATCCTTTAAATTAGAAGGTTAAATCTTTTCACAAGAACACATTGAATAAATTGGTTCCATTGCCTCATCATTCTGGTTGAGTTTTTGTACACCAAATAATATGTCTTTGCCATCAAAAGGATTATGAAATTGTCTGCTCTGGAATTCAAAGATTTTAAAATATATAAAATCATAAATTTTTGCACTTCCATCTAAATACTTATTATAGGTTGGTGGACAATTCCATTCTATTTTGGATGAATCAACATTAGTAACTTGAACCAATTTTTACCTTGGGCCATATATATCAAATTATTCGTCATCGGGTAGGCTAAAACCAAGATTTGGTGTAAACTTGATTACATCAAAATCCGAATCAGGAGCATGACTAAAAGGTAGATCCGAAGTAAATTCCAACTCAAAGTTATTTTCATTACCTTTTTCATTTTCTCTCTTCATTTTCCGTGATGACTTTTCCGATAATCCGGGTAGATATATTGGAAGCGGCGGCGATGCTTGGCTAAGATTTGCATTGAAATTGATTTAACCTCTTTATGTAACTTCCGAAAGGAGCTTGTGAGGTGCCTAACGAATTCCTCCAACATTAATTTCAAATGGGAGATCATCACAATTATCCATCTCTGAAGGAAGAAGGTGAGCCAACTCGCATCACTCAGTATTGGACATGATACGCCAACAAGTCCAAATGTATCAAACTGTTTCGATACCACTAATGAAATATCAATCCTTGATAAGGGATCGATGATTCGATAATACCACTCACAACTCATGGTATATGAATACCAACCCAACTCATGATGTTGAAAAAATCCTAAGGTTAAGTTCTTAACATTCTATTTCTTTGCATAATTCAAATACAAATGGGGCACAAGTTTTTACAGGCTAAATTTGCAACAGTAATCTTAAAGGCATCATTACTCTTGACTATTACAAAATAAAAATACTAAATAACAAATAAAGACTAATATGGGAATTGTCTTGTAACTACCGAGACACATCCCTTATTTCACACTCTTAATAGTGCTACGAAATATTCTAGGACACTCACAAAATTGACAAACTCGTATGTCTATCTTAACCTAATCCTGTAATTCATCATTCGATCCCTCTTGGAAGCAATCTTGTCCTCAAGATTGAAACTATAAAACCTATAGAAGTCGAGCATGTAACTTTCCTCAGTCCTGTAGAGTATAGACCAGACTTCTCCAACTCCTTAAAAATCAATGATTTTTAAGCTTGCAACCTCGCCCAAATAATCACTTCCATAATTCAAAATTTGTATCACCGCTACAAATATTTACTTGAAATACTTCGAGAAATTGGGCATTACAAAATTCAAATTATGAAATAAATTGTACGCCCAATCCATGCTTCAGCAAAATAAATTCAGCACGTTTAAAATTTGAATTACATATCTCATTCCAATAAGGATTAATAAAATTTGTAGACATCTTATCAAATTTTTTTGTCAGATCAGCCATTATAACATGCCCTTTATTGTTCAAAATTCCATGAATATGTATATTTATCCTTTTTTTTAGTCCATTTGTAATGGATTGTTCATTGAAAATAGAAAGAATGGAAGCTTCTAAATATGTTTTTGCCCTTGCAAATATTAAGTTATCAGCTAAGCATTACCCACCGTTTTGAAGTTGGCCTCTCGGTGACGCAGGCTTAACCACAACCACGTGTTTTTTCACCATGTTAGAGGCCTTATAAAAAGTCTCAAATTCCTCTTTTTCAGCTTGGCTAAATGCTAGATTGCTTGTGAATTCCAAACCCAAATCTTTTCCCGCATTTCTTTCTTTTCTCTTCTTGGATAAATCATTGATCCGCTTGGAAATATCTCAGAAGACCTTTCCTAGAGTCTCTTTTTCATTTTCTTTTTATGCTTAGGATGAAATTTTTGGTTATCCGGGTAGCTATTTTGGCGGTGGTAGCTATGGCAGCGGCAACAGCAGTGGTGGCGCGCTTGGCTAAAATTTGTATTGAAACTGGTTTAATTTGTTTACGTAGCTTTCGATAGGTGCATATAAGGGGCCTAACATATTTCTCCAACCATTCAAAGGGGAGATCATTACACTTATCCATCTCTGATAGAAGAAGTTGAGCCAGCTCGCATCGCTCGACGTTGGACATAGTATGCCAATAAGTCTGAATTGATCCACTACTCTGATACCATTTATGAAATACTGATCCTTACTGAGGGATCGATAGTTCTGTGATACCGCTCAATTTACGGCGTAAGAAGATCAACCCAACTCATGGTGTTGAGAAACTAACAGCTTAAGTGCTTTACTCTATTTTGTTCCATAATTCAAATAAAAAGGAATACATGCTTTTATAGGCTAAACTTGTAACAATAATAATTAAGGGATCATTATTCTTAGCTTTTACATGATAAAAGGTAAATACCAACAAATGATTTTATATTTGAATTTGTCTTGTAACTTATGAGATACATCCCTTGTTTTATGCCCATAACAAACATGCTAAGAAATCTCTTAGAATCATCTGTATTTTATTATGTATTTGCTATAATTGATTACAATATACTATACTGATGTTTTATTTGATCACTATTACTTGTTATCCCCATTAAAACTACTAATCTGAAATATCCACTTATGTCAACAATGTATATTAATCATGATTTGAATTTTAATCAATTATCATGCCCATCTAAATTTTAAAAAGTTATTATTGCAATCTAATTTTTATAGAAACCTGGTTAGCAATAGTCAAGAGTTTTAAATAGTCAAGGAGATTAATATATGTTGAAATCAAATTCAATATTATGTGTTAATCATTCAGTAAGTAATGTAACTAAGAACTAAAGAGTGCGATCAATTTAAAAAATTGGATAGGAATACGATGATCCGACAAATTAAAGTATATAGTGATGTTTTGGACATGAAAGTTCAATTTTTATAGATCCACAGGTGGTTTAGAATATCTGCACACTATTGGCCTTTAGCATATGACATTCGTCCATATATATAAACATATTGTAGACTCATAATTTTTTTGCAAATAAAAACGCATCACGTGTTTTACAAATCCAATCCAATTTTAGTTATCCTCATTATTTGAATAAAAATAAAATAATTAATAATTGTATGAAAGTCTTTAAAATAAATATAAAATAAAATATTTTATAATTGAATATGTATCATAAGGAAATTATATATATTTAAGATAAATATCTTTTAGAAGAATAAATGAAAATCATCAATATATCTTTTTCATAAATCTTTTACGAAGATTATGGTAAGAGAATATTACGGAGAAGAAAACCTACCAAAATTATTCATTCCTCTACCACTATAAATAAAGGCCTTGCCTCTCATTTCAAATACACAACATAACTCTCTAATAAAGAAAAGCTTTTAAAGAGAGCGATTCTAGAGAAAGAATATCTTAACATTTGGCCCAATTCAAGATGAAGAAACTCTAAAGCCTTTGAATATTATAGGGATGAAGATCATTATTTGATCCGCAATAAACTACTCAAGTTGTGCAGGATGTGTTATTCATCAAATCCAGCCTTCGATTAACAATAAGTTGCTTTAACCGCTCATCAGACATTCTTCATCAAATACAACCTTTGATTTGCAACAAGTTGCCCAAGCCGTATGTCAAATGTTATTCTTCAAATCTATCATTTGATCCGCAACAAGCTACTCAAGTCGCACATGAGGTCTTCTTCATCAAATCCAATATTCAACCTGCAACAAGCTGCTCATCGGACGTTCTTCATCAAATCCAGCCTTCGATCCGTAACATGCTGCCCATGTCTCACATCAAGTGTTATTCTTTAAATCCAGCTTTCGATCTACAATAAGTTGATTAAGCCACGCATCTAGCATTCTTCATCAAATCTAGCCCTCGATCCGCAACAAGTTGCTCAAGTCGTGCATTTGGTATTTCAAACCCAACCCTTGATCCAGAACAAGCTGCTTAAGGTGCACATCTGGCGTTCTTCATCAAATTGATCCTTTAATCCACAACAAACTGCTCAAGTTGCACGCCGAACCTTTTTTTTTTTATCAAATCCTACCTCCAATCCGCAACAAACTGCTCAAGCCACGCATAGGGCATTTTTTTATCAGATCCAATCTTCGATCTACAATGAACTACTCAAGCTACGCATGTGACATTCTTTATCAAATCTAGCCTTTGATTCATAACATGCTGCTCAAGCTGTACACGAGGCATTCACCAACAAATTAAGTCTTCAATGTGCAATAAGTTGTCAAGCTATGCATTTAGCATTCATCAATAGAACAACTCTTTGATCTGAAATATGCTTTCAAGCCATATATTATGCGTTCATCAACAACTCATGTCTTTGATTTACAGTAAGTTGTTAAAGGCGTAGATCATAAGTTAAATCAAAACCTTCTTGATAACACGTTGTGAAGCCCTCAAGATAAATCAAATCAAACTCTTTCTTAAGAACAAGTTGTGAAGCCCTCGAAACAAATCAAATCAAGTTTGTTCTTGAGATCAAGTTCAAAAGTTCTCGAGATAAACTAAATCAAGTTCTTTCTTAAGATCAAGCTCTAAAGACCTAAAAGAAAATCAAATAAAACCATTTTTTAAGATCAAGTTATGAAACCTTCTGTTAAACGAAAAGGCAAACCAAGTTTGTGGGGAGGAGGGGAGGAGGGGTTGAATTGGTTTTCTATAAAAATTATCAAGTTTAAAATCTTTCCATATTTTTCAATATTCTAAGAAGTATGATGAATGAGCAAGTGATAATAGAAATGAAACTGACAATAAAATATGAGAAAAGAGATACGACACTACGATATTTAGTAGTTCGACAAAATTCTTTCCGGACAATGAATTGGTAGGACCCATATGTCCACTCTTCAAGGTTGTAAGCCTTAAATTCCCTTTAGAAAGAAATGTAATCTTTTATACCCTAAAGAATCGATTAGTATTTTGAGTTCTAACTGTGACTGAAACTAAGTAGTTTGACGTATACTACTTGCTACCTAAACCCTTGAGCTACTCGAGTTCCTAATTTGAGCTTGTACTCACAATCCGAGCACAATTCCTCTCAAACTACCCAAAACTTACTGAATAACAAAACTTGGAAATTCATAACCTACTTTCTAAGATTACAACAAAATTTTGTATGAAATTTTACAAACTGATAAAAAAGTTGAATAAGTATGGAAAGGAAACTTGAGCTTTTGGCTTTTGCTTTTAGCCTTTTAAACTTCTCTCAATTGAATAAATCTTCTTTGTTGATCAATTGAGTGTTTAGATATGTATATCTCAGAAAGGAAGGGGACAAGCACGTTGAGACGTTGATTGTTGTCCCTAAGTGAATCCAACACAAAACATTCAAAGTGAAAAGCTGAAAATTGCATTGTCTGGAGCTATCCGACAACCCTGAGTAGGGTATCAATTGTTGTCTATCGACGGCCTATCCGTCGAGCACAGGAAAAATGCCTTAGAATTTTTTCAAAATTTTGGCTCAAAAGTTAACCCTGGACATGTTTGTTCGGCGGGTTGTTCGGCACCTCAAGCCATCGGACGACCGTCGAATAGACAAAAAATCTGTCGATTAAATTCCTCGAGTCATAATATTTTGATCCCTTCCACACTTGATAATAAATTTATTTGAAATGTTGAAATTTGGTATACACTTAACAATAATATTAGTACAACAATAATACAAGAATTGTATAATTTTCACATTTTTGTAATAATCAAAAAATATTTTAATTTAATTTTGAAATCTTGGACCAATAAACTCCCCATTTTTTTATGCTGACAACCTTTTTATGAAGTTTAGACAATTTCTTGTTCAATTAAACGCGTGATGTGATAATGTTCAGTTTTGTCCAAGTTTTACAAAAATTCAAGTTACGATTTATAGCATGTTGATAAACGCATACAACGAGTAAGTTACGAATGACAAATGAGAGTAATAGTATTAACATAGACATTAACATGTATTTAAACTTTGAAACGATAACGAAACGATAACATAACATAATTCATAAATGTTCAACAAAGCATAAATGAAATGCAACAAAGACCAAGACAAATGGCCAAGCAAACATAAACTAACATACGAAACGTAGTCTAAAAACAACTAGGAAAGAGTAAACAAGTGCCCCCCTCCCCCCACCCCCGTGCGCGCGCACACATAAACTAATATTATAAAATAAAAACTGAAACAAAAACTTATAAATAACTAAATATAAATCTAATAAGAACTTAAACGAAAACACATAAACAACTAAACAAAAATCTAATAAAAACTTAAACGAAAACACATAAATAATAAAAACATAAATCTAATAAGAACTGAAACATAAACACATAAACAACTAAACATAAATCTAATAAAAACTTGACCGAAAACACATAAACAACTAAACATCTCCCCCGTTGACATTATCAAAGATAAGATATCAGTCCGAGCTCTCTGAGACGACATCCGCATCTTTATCACTCAATCGGTCAGGAAACTCATACACATCTATAGGGTCCATGCCATCGGAGCAAAAATGCTCATACATAACATGCTATCGAATGGTTAGTATCTGAAATTTATGATGAGCTTTGCAGTGATCCATGATCGACTTGTTCCAAATCTTCTTCAACTAAGAAGAAGAGCTAGCGTGAGGGCGAGATGGGCGAGCTTTGTCATAACTAGCAAAGGGAGGCGGAGACTGATGACAAAGAGGAGAAGCGTTAGGAGCATGAGGAGGAGAAGCGACAGGAGCATGACGAGGAGAAGGAGTGACCTCTGGCGGTAAAGCACCATCGATGTTGGTAACAAAAACTCCATTCTAATGCCAACCAGATGAGAAGGATCCCAGTCAATATGTGCGAGATGGAGAGACGTAAAAGTAATGTTGCTCGTAGGTTTCTTAACCAGTCCAGATAGCGGAGTTTTGAATTGATTGAAAATCATGGTAAGAACCAATCCGTACAAAAGACCTAAATTGGATGCAACACCCGTACTTTTATACATACGAAGCATAAAAGCAACCGCCACATTGCAAGGTCAATAGTGTTTGAATGCATAAATGTAAAATATTTGGTGGTTCGTTACCGTGTGGAAAATGGATTTTGATAAAAGATCGGTGCAAAAGTTATCGTTAAAAGTGTAATCGATTCGTTGGCCAATCATGCCTATTTTCTTTCAGCCTAGTATTCGGTTCAAAAAGGTTTGCAATAACGCCTACAGATGTGGTTTGTATATCATCCCAATCAGAGTCTACATCGCCAAAAAAGGCCAAACCATCTTAACGGTTAAACAAGTGTCTAACTTCCTCTTGTGACATCGTGAAATTAATTCTAATGACGCGGGAAGTAAGATGAATTTGATGGTAATTAAAACATTCAACGTCAAGATTAGCATATAACTCACGTACTAACGTAAGATAACATGTTTCCTTAGACAATGATATACTACCAAAATTGGAACCACTATTGTGGTATACAAAGTCCAGTCTAGGTTTGGCAGACAACGCAGAAACATCAAGAAAATTCAGTTGAATAACTTCGCGAGTAGAGATGCGAAATTTATACCTTTCTCGATGTTCAAGAGTATAGAACGAAGATCGAGAGAGGCAAGTTGTGCCTCAGAAAGCTGTATATATTCAGCCTCGGGTTCTGAAACTTCTTCTTAGTGGTAATGGTAATGAGCAGGGTGAAATGGAAGATCATTATCAACATCAATAGTGGTAGTAGAAAAGGAAGTAGCAGCCTATCCAATTGGATATTGGTGATGTTCGGGATGAGATTTTTGAACTATTAAAATAATGGTCAAAGAAAATACAAATGTGCAGAGGAGAACGAGTAGAACAAGATTGAGAAGAGGAGGTAGGGAAGAAAAAGCCATTTCGGAGATGAATTTTGTAAAAAACAAAAAAATGAGATTTTTAGGTTTGGTGGATTTGGGGTAGAAAAACTAGATTTTGATGTGTAAAATGTTAGTAGAAGTGGTAGAAAAGAAGTTCAAGCAAGGATTTTAAAGGAAAAATGAATAATTGATGGAGAAATGAGGAAATTTTTGATTTTGAAAGAGGGGAAATGGAGAAAGTGGGGAAGAAGAAGCGATTTGGCAATTTTGAACAATCCTATATGTCCAATGGTTGCTTACGGGTCCGGGTCATCGGACACCTGTCAGGCAGAATAGAATTTGAAAAGTTCAAATATAAATTATAAAACTGATCCCCTGCCACTCCGAGTCGACAAGGGGTTTCGGACAGGGTAGGAAATTTATGAAAATGGTTAAATGAAGCTAAAACACTTAATAAGACATATTAAAGTCAATTTATGATATGCTAACACACGTGCATACCCAATTCTAGTCGAATACACACAAATCGTTCCTTATCAAACAGTTTTGTGAAAATATAGACTAATTGTTTATCCATACTTACGTCGTCTAAAACAATGTCACCTTTTTGAACATGAACTCGCAAAAAGTGATGTCTTATTTGAATATGTTTTGATCGAGAATGTTGAATGAGATTTTTTGAAAGATTGATTGCACTTGTGCTACCACACATAATCAGAACACGATCATACATAAAACTAGATTCACGCAATTGATATATCATCCAAAAATTTTGTGCACAACAACTATCCGTGGTGATGTATTATGCCTCCGCTGTATAAAGTGCGATCGAATTTTGCTTCTTACTTAACTATGAAATAAGTGCATAACCTAGAAAGTTGCAAGTACCACTAGTACTTTTCTGGTATATACGACTACCAATATAGTAGGCATCAGAATAACCTAATAAATCAAAATTAGTTCATTTAGGGTAAAATAAGCCTAAATAATATGTGCCTACAAGATATCAAAATATACTCTTAATGGCTACAACATGTGATTCTTTAGAACAAGATTGAAATTTAGCACATAAACGTATGCTAAACATAATATCGTGTCTACTTGCATTTAAATAAAGTAATGAGCCTATCATACCTCGGTAGAGTTGTTCATCTACCTTTTTGCCCGATTCATCCTTGTCAGCTTTGTTGTTGGATTCATTGGAGTCCACATTTGTTTGGTGTCATATATCTTGGATCGTTTAAGCAAGTCACCCGTGTATTTTGCTTGGTTGATGTATATCCCTTTTGATGTTTGCTTGGTTTGCAATCCGAGGAAGAAGTTTAACTCCCTCATTATGCTCATTTCGAATTCACATTGCTTACACTCGGAAAATTCCATGCACATAGATTCGTTAGCACCGAAGATAATATCATTAACATAAATTTGAACTAAAAGCATGTCATGTTCGTATTTTTTGATAAAAAGGGTAGTATTGAGTATTCCTCTCATAAAACCTATTTTCAGAAGAAATTTACTTAAACAAACATACCAAGCCCTTGGTGCTTGTTTTAAATCATATAATGCTTTATGTAATTGATAGGCATGATTTGGATATTAGTGACTTTCAAAACTTGGAGGTTGTTTAATATAAACTTCCTCCGTTATAAAACCATTTAAAAAAATACTTTTCACATCCATTTGATAAAGTTTAAAATCTTTAAATGATGCAAATGCAAGTAACATGTGAATAACTTCTAACCTAACTACGGGTATAAATGTTTCATTAAAATCAATGCCCTCTTCTTGATTGTAACCTTGGGCAACAAGACGTACTTTATTTCTAATAACACCGGATTCATCCATCTTGTTTCTAAAAACCATTTTGTGCCTATAATCGAATGCTCCTTAGGCATAGGGGCTAAAGTCCAAATATTATTACGCTCAAATTGAATTAAACTTCTTGCATAGCAAACATCCAACTTTTGTTAAGCTCAGTCTCACTAATATTATTAGGCTCTAATTATGATAAAAATATGATATGATTTACAATATTATGAATGAAGAACGAGTTCTTACACTATAATCGGGATTACCAATTATTTGATCTGGAGGATGTGTAAAATTCAGTGAAATTCCGAAGGAATTATTCGCTTTTCAATAATAATATTATTTTACACCGAATATTATCATCTCATTTATGGCATAGTAATAATGAGTTGTAGATGCATTGGGAATGCATAAGAAGCGAAGATGAATATGTTACATTTGAGTTTATGTAGCATATCATGGGTAGTGATTACATGTCATTGCACATAGTACGGTTGTGGGGCAATGTGGGATCGAGTATGTTGTTGTGGAGTGTTGTGACGCATATATGGGAGTGGATTAGTCGTTGTTGCCCAATTTCTGCATTTTCTCCCATTCTACTAAGATTCAGGAAGTACCGTTCGAAGGATACATTGCTACCATTCGAATGGCATTGCCGTTTGAATGGTACCCAAAGGCCATTCGAACGACATTCTCGGGTAGGGACCAATGTATATTTTTCCCAGATTGTTTTGCATATATATATATCTATATATGTATGCATACACACATATGCAAAGACAAGGGTAGAAAGAAGAGAAGAAGGGGGAGTTTTGGCTCACCATTTGACGAGCAGAGTGCTCAGAAAATTCCCAAAAATTCATATTTGGGATCCTCGTATTGTAGAGTGCATCATGAGGTATAGTTCTTTTCTCCTCTTGCTCATTTACATTTCCTCGATTCATTGGGGTTTTGGGATTATGAAGTTAAAATTCATATTATTGTGCCCCGTGATTAGTGGATCATTTATCCCATTAGATTTGTGTTGATCTAAAGCCATTTGCTAGATCATTTCAGGGGTTAAAGTTTTGTAGTTTTTTTGGTGATTCTATCTAGTTTTGCTCATTGATTGGTTCGAGATATATACTTCTTGTCCTCACCATTACATTTTCCACGTATTGGTATAATTTACATTGTTTTGTTTTCTCAGGGACGATTTCCCAATTTTCGTGCCAATAGTTTTTGGTGAAATAAAATTAGGAAATATTTTCCTTCTGTTGTATAGACCGTTTTCATGTATAGAATCACAGTCATTCGAGTGGCAAAGTTCGGTAATTTTGGAGACACGAAAAGTGGCATTCGGAAAATGATAGACGAGACTTGGCGAGAAAGTTGCAAAATGGGCATTTTATTTGCTTTCAGGAGGCCTATGAGGTATAGGTAGTTTCAGGACCTTAATCTATTTTGGAATCTCTGTTAGTATATTTACATGTTTAGCATGATATAGGATTTAGTGAACTATATTTCTCTTAGAGCTTACATACAGTCGAGATATGAGTAGAATGAATATAGACGGGGATGCATTGAAGATTAATGAGAATAAATGCTAATAGCATAATTAGTTGATGCATAGTAGTCATTTCTACTTATGGAATTCATTTGTATGTGTGTGTATATACTCGACACATTTTGGTTTTGCATGGCAGAGCCATAACATTAGAACTGTGATGTACTCATGATAGTACTATGATGATAGGGGTGTATCCGAAGCAGATGATTACTTAATGACAGAGCTGTAGTTGTGTTGACTATAGATGTAGGGATATATATATATGATGTATATATAGAGAGAAAGATATACGAGAGTTATATATATATATATATATATATATATACGAGTAGAGATATACATAAATGCGAGATATATATTCGAGTAGAGGCATACGTATAAGCGGAATATATATACGATTAGAGATATACATATATGAGATATATATATATGTACAAGTAGTGATATACATATATGAGAGATATATGTACGAGTAGTAATATACATATATTATATGAGATATATATGTGTGAATAGGGATATACATTTATGAGAGATATATATATGTACGAGTCGAAGGATTTGAGATGGACGACTTGACAGCTCTGAGTCGGGCCTATGATCGACATCACATCTACATGCATTAGCTTTGTAGGAGGAACATACGTAATAGCTCTTATAAGCACCTGATAGCTCTGAGTCAAAACACAACCAGGATATGCAGCAATATTACGAGTGTTTGAGAGGTCTAAGTCAGATACCCTACTAGGTGAGCGTCTCATAGCTCTGCGTCAAATACCTTATGGAGCGAGCACCTGATAGCTCTGAGTCAGGATAAACCAGTTGCATGAGTTGCCTTCGATAGACCCGATGGTATAAGTTGCCCTCGATTAACCAAAGGCATGAGTTGCCATGGGCACAGGATGTAATGTGGTGCTTGATAAGGCTCGATGTGCCCATTCAAGGAGGCTTAATGTGCATACGCCATGTGATATGGTGCTCAATAAGGTACAATGTGTCCATTTGAGGAGGCTTGATATTCCTACGCGATGGGATGTGGTGCTCGATGAGGCTCAATGTTCCGATTCAAAGAGACTTGATGTGCCTTCTCGATGTAATATGGTGCTTGATGAGGCTCGATGTGCCGATTTGAGGAAGCTTAATGTGCCTATGCAATTTGATGTGGTGCTCGATGAAGCTAGATATGCCCATTCGAGAAGGCTAGTTGTGCCTACGCAATATGATATAGTGCTCGATGAGGCTCAATGTGCCCATTCGAGGAGGTTTAATGTGCCTATGGGATGTAATGTGGTGTTCGATGGGGCTCGATGTGACGATTCGAGGAGCCTTGAGGTGCCTAGCATTTCAGTATTTTATGGAGGGCATGAGATGTCCTGGGCTGAGTGCCTCATTCGTAGTTAAAGCCATAAGGTGCCTTGGTAATTCATAATACGAGATTCGGTATGGTCGTAGTCGAAGGCATTAGATATCTTCGTGATTCCACTTTGGCCATTCGATAATTGGTATTATGGGAACTGAAGGAAGTTGGTATACTTTAATACCCGGTGTACTTAGTATTTATTGCATTCGGATATTGCATTACTTGCAGTACTGATATATATTATATGTCATCATCGTAGGGGTATGTCTCGGGAAAACTTTTAGGCTTTATCGCATGTTGTGAACATGCGTTAGTATCACTTAAAATTTATGAGCATATATTGAAAATGGGAACATGGGAGTTTCAGTGCATTACATGTGCATACACGTAGTTTATACTTTGTACATTCCCCTTTATCGTTTGGTTTAAAATCTAACCTATACATTTTTCTTTTGTATATGTACTCATGTGATGATGTAAGGTCAAAGCATGGGGCTGACTTGCTAGAAGGGGAAGGATATTTTTGGAGGAGTTTCAGTGCTAGAGACGAGCTAGGTTCGAGTGGTGATATTCTGAGGTTATATGCAGACTCATACTTTTAGTTTGTACGGGCATGTAGCTCGAAGACATTATGTATTGCAGTAGGGTGTTGCTATCTGGATCATGTATTATGTATCTATTACTGTGAGGATGTTATATTAGATACTTATATTGCACTTATATGTATTATGATAGGATGTTGGTATGAGATGTGGTTACTATTCTATTTTGTTTTTCTTTCAGTTTACATTCCATGATTTATGGGGATTCAGGGCATGACAGATTGGTATCAAAGCTAACTAGGTTGCAAAAACTCTAGTGGCTTATGGTAGAGATCGAAGTCGGAGAAATTGATTGGTGATAGTTGTTGGGTTAGAAGTCATGGTCGGTTAGCGAGTTGGAGTGGAGGTCGAGTTAGTGAGTTAACTTGTAATCACGGTATGAAAATGGGATATTATATATAGTATATACTCCATTTCGTGATTTATCATCTATATGCGA
>MKEJ01087410.1:0-10492 GCA_001753735.1 Embelia ribes
CATATTATATTATAAAAATATAAAACTTGGAGATACTCTTATACATAATGTAATAACTATAAATTTCTCTTTTTGAGCAATTCTATTTTTAGAAATTAAAGTATGAGGTAATTTTTTGAGTTAGATTTGACCTAAAGGGAATAATGATTTATTAATTAAAATTCCTAAAAGATGAGACGTTTTAACTCAATTATATTATGTTATAAAAAATATATATATCACTCAGAGATGCTCAAATATATAATATAATAACCAGAAGATTCTCTTTTGAATGACTATTTTTAGAAATTAGAGTAAAGTATGAGTTAATTTTTTGAGTTAGAGTTGACTTAAAAGGATAGTGATTTATTAATTAAGGGTTTATTAAGACTGCCTATAAGTCAGTAAATGTTAGGAATAACTTATTTTCAATTGGTGTAGGAAACCTTATTTCTATTTTGTGTAGTGCTAGAAGTTTTTGAAATTTTTGTGAAAATACTAGACTCGATTTTGGAAAAAATAAGAAAATATTATATGATAATCATAATAAAAAAAAGAAACAAAAAACAAAGCAATATTATATACTTTATTCTGTATAATTTATATAGTTATATACATAGAATACTAATTATGTATACTCTATAGAGTATTTTATTATTTAATAATATATATATCTATATTAGTTATATCCTTAATAGTATAACTTACATATATTATATAAATACATTATACACATATACTGATTTCTATATAACTTATTACTTATATAACTATATACATACATGATACACATACACAGAACACAGTCGCACAGAATAGAGAGACATTCTCGGCAACTTTTCTGGGAAAGAGACGAGTGTTTTTCAAAATATGAGTTAATTGAACAAATTAAGGTATGTATGTTGTGATTTGGATAAGAAATTGACGTTTAACCTTGTTATTTAGTTAATTTCCTTTAAATATTTTATTTGTGAAATAATTAAAAATATCGTTATATCGTTTCCGATATGATACATATCTGTATTGAACGATTTAAAAAAATTCCGATACACCTCTCCGATACACACAGAGAGGCTGTGAATCGATGCGTATCGGATGATGCTTATCGTATATCACCGATATTGACAACCATAGGTACATCATGTGGCATATGTATGGTATCAATTACTATATTTTGAACAAGATTTGATGGGGTACGTTTTTTTGGATTGCCAATCCACGTATCATATGGAAATAGTTTTTGTTATTATGGCTTTGTTTGGTTGCATGTCTTAAGAGAAAAAAAACTAGACTTTTTTTTTATGCATGAAAAATGCTGGGTGCATCCCACGTAATACTTTTAGATTATTCATACCAAAATAGTATAAAAGTTTATCTTAAAAGTTGAGCAACCAATTTCAGTCAAGATTTTAAACCAAAAATTGAAAACTTGAGTTTAAGGCCCTGTTTAGTTAGCATTTCAGTTTTTTGTTTTTAAAAGTTGGCGTTTGAGATTTTTTCATAACTCAGTTTTTTGTATGCGAAACCTGTTTTGCAGCAACTTCTGGAAAAATTATTTTCAAACTATAAAAATTACCCAAAAAATTTTGAAAACTTTAAACCTAAAAAATGATTACTAAAAATTGAATAGATAAAAGCTTAAGTTAATTACTAAAAAATGAGTGAAAATTTTTGAATTTTGAATATAAAATAAATCGCAATTACCATATACTATAATTTTGAAAAATATTTTCTAGTTAGATTCAAGATATAAAGTTTAGGAATAGAAGATTATTAATAATAATACATGAGTGAAATTTTTAATTTTGAACATAAAAATAAAGTAAAGTTATCATTTATTATAATTTTCAAAAAAAATATTTTTTTAGTTTAGTTCAAGATAGAAAAATTAAGTTACAAATACAAATTAAGAACATAAAGTTGAAGTATATTCATTCTAAAAAATATAGTACATTTTTACTTTTCAGCTTAAGTTTGAAAATCTTTAAAGCTAGAAAAATGAGTTTTCATAACTACTCTTACAAGAAAACTCAGTTTTTGAAAGCTGAAACTAAAAATCTGACAAACAAACAAGTTTTCAGCTTTTGAAAATAAAAAACTGAAACTGAGATATTAACCAAATAGGGCCTAAAAGCTGCAACCAAGCAAACCCAACATAATGCCCAAGATACTTACAATGTAGATCTGGGGCGGGTCCGATGTATGCATTGCAATGGATGCATGCAAGGCTATAACCCATATAAATATTCAAACCAATTATCAGTTTCAGGATAGGTTGGACATAGAGCAATTATGATATTCGGATTCCATGTGGAAAACAAACTAGCTCCTATGAACTAGTTTTTTGTTATTGTGTAATATTATGAAGTGTTTGCATATTATTAATAAGAGTATACTTGTTTAAACCATAGTATTAATAAGAGTATACTTGTTTAAACCATAGCTAGTTTTGAAAATGGATACAGGTGAGATACGTGAAGGATAAATGAAAACATGAACATAAATATATGTATACGTTTATATTTTGGAAAGGTAAATATTCTTAGTGATATTATAAATGGTACGAGTATTGATAAAATAGGAGTAAACATTTTCTGTTTCTTATTTTTGTTAGTTTCCTAGTAGTAAGGTAACTTCTTGGAAGCAAGTTTCTGATACAAGTTTCAGAACTTGGAAGCGAAATGATTCTATATCGAAAATTGATTTCTTCTGTTTGAGATATTTGATGGTTACTATTCTAAACAACAGTCATAGACTATCGCTAGGTTAATTATCTCTACTTGTTCTATTGAGACAGTTTATCCCCTATTTGTGGCTGAATTAGTCCGGAGGGAATATAAAAACATATCAAACTGGGGGTTGTTTAGTCAAGTCCAGCATAGTATTGCTAGAAATTATATCGTATGGTCGTATGGAACACATGATGTGCTACTCGAACTGACGACATAAAAATATCAATAAAAAATGGGTTCAGTATGAAGAAAGAAATCATAAATATTGCTAAAATAGAGAGAGAATTTGGCTCGTCCAATCAATTGTTAAGGCACATGTATTGTAATGTTGACTTCACAACCATGATAATAATGGTTGTGACCTGAGAAGTTGGTTTTTATTTTCAATTCATGGATGATAACTGCTGTAATGTAGGAGAAATTATCAAGTCTAACTATCAAATCTCGATAGCATGTGGCATGCCCGATGTACTGTGACTCTCTCATTGAACAACCACCATTTGTGGTAGCATCCTAGCATTACCCATGGCATGTTTTGTTACGATTGCGGCTACACTAGATTTTATGTACATTTTATTTGAGGGGCACATATGTCGACAAGATCTTGTTCCGATTTCGCTCAATAATTTCGTTTAATTCTTTTCCTTGAATTCTAATAGAATGTTTAATTTGCCAATGCAGGTATGTCTTTCTCTCATTGGTGCGGGTATTCATCCTGACTTTCCGATTCTCTCCACAAAGCCTTTCTCAAGGCTGTTGATATTCTTATTGCTATGGCAGTGCCTGTTGAGCTCTCCAACCGGGAATCTCTGATTAAATCCACTAGCACTTCACTCAACAGCAAGGTAGAGAGCCAGTACTCCTATCTTCTTGTTCCGCTTGCTGTAGATTCGGTTCTTTCAGTTGTGGACCCCGCACAGCCCGATCTCGTTGATCTCCGTGATCTCCGTGATGTTAAAATTGTGAAGAAGCTTGGTGGGATTGTGGATGACACTGAGCTGTGGTAAAGAGGCTAGTGTTCGACAAGAAGGCTACTCACACTGCTGGGGGCCCCACTCAAGTTGAAATTGCAAAATTTGCTGCTATTGAATTCCAAATTTCACCTCCTAAAACTGATATAGAACAATATATAGTTGTTTCCGATTATATCCAAGTGGATAGGATATGATTAAGAAGATTAAGACCACTGGGTGTAATGTGTTGTTGATTCAGAAGGTGAAATATTCATTGTATTAATTTTGATTTGGAAAAAAAAAATAAGATTTTGATAGTTAGTACTAATGGTTGAAATTTGATATTGGGTATTAATTTTAGCAACAAAATATTTTAAATATGTATTTTATTAAATATGTTCAAGTAAAAGAATATTAATTTTAGCGACAAAATATTTTAATTTTTATTTTTAGATCCTGCATTTAATATTATATGCATTTTAATGATTAAGGAAAAAGTATTTTACTTATATAAATCTTTGGTTAAATTTATTTTTTTATTTTAGACTATATATTTTGTTTTTTATTATTTTTGATAAAGAAAAAATAAAATCAAATTCATGCAATGTTAAATTTAATTGTAATATTAATAATATATATGTGTGTTATTTAAAATATGTGATCAAAAGTGTAGAAATTGAAATAAAAGAGGCCAAAATATAACTTAAAGTAACTATATATAATTATTTAAAATATGAGACTAAAAGTGTGACAATTAAAACTAAATGGGCCGAATAGAAAGTATCATAACTCAAATTATGAGACTAAAGGTGTAAGAATTTGAACTATAGGGGCCAAACAGAAGTTGTAACGGATAATATTCCATAAATTCGAAAATACCCTTAACCAACGGCCAAATTTACAGAAAGCATAATTTTCTAAATTTTTTGTAATATAGTGTATCAATTTAATTGATTTTTAATTTGTGGTATCAATTGGATTTGTGCTGATAATTTGGTGTACTGAAATGTAATTTGCCTTAAAAGAAAAATATAAATAACAAAAAATTCTATAAAAATTCATTATATAAGTAATAAAAATATAAGTAGAATTACTTAATAAAGAACTAATATGTCTTAGTATTGAATATTAAATTTTTATAACATAAAATTTAATTATAATTTTTAATAAATGTAAAATTTAAATATTAAAAATTAAATTTAATTATATGTTTATTATATAATTTAAAAAATAATATTTATACATAAATCCTATTCAAAATTATAATTATTTATTTATTTAAATTATTTTTTTATACTTAAAATTTATAATTATTTTTTAAAATATTTAATTTAATATTTAATTTAATACTACTGTTTAATTATTTTAAACATTTTTATTCTATTTTATTTTTAGTTAATAATATTAATTGAGTGGGTGAAGAGAGAATATGTTAAATTTTTAAATACAGTAGTGAAATAATATGATATGAAAGAGAATATATTGGTTTTATATATTTAAAAAATAAATGACAATTCTTTAGAATTGGAGAATTATTATAGAAATTTTCAATCTTAATTAACCACTAAATAATAAATGTACGGCCAAAAAAAATATTACTTAATTTTTAATTATTTAAAATAAAAAAATTAAGCCATGGAAGGTAATATATGATACAAATGGTCCCAGCCAATAAAAAAACAACAAACCCCCCAACCATATGTCATTTTTTAAATTCTCCCACTTATCAATAATCCCCACCCCTACATAAATATATATATACGTACATATATATATATATGTTCTCCGCCAACTCATCATCTCCGCCCTGCTCGCTCTCTCTCTCTCTCTCTTGCGCGCACCGTCAGTTGATTGCGTCTCTTAAATTTCTCATCCCTTTGAACTCTCTCTCTATCTATTTCTCTTTCTGTTCCGCGAAATGAGAATAATCCTCATCCACTGGACAACCGCCGCCGTCTCCTCCTCCGCCGCTGCCTGATTATGCTCCACCTCTGCTGCATCTCCGCTGTGCACGACCGCAAATCCGACATGACTCCGGCCACCAGATCCGATCCCGCCAAGTTCCACCACAAGACAACCGTGGCGCCGGCGTCAATCGCCGCCGCGCAGATCGCCGCCGGAGACCTCGCCGGCAACGGAATCTGTGGGACCCTGTACAAGTGGGTGAATTACGGCAAGGGGTGGAGGCCCCGGTGGTTCATGCTCCAGGATGGGGTTTTCTCGTACTACAAAATCCATGGTCCCGATAGGATTGTGGTCAGCCAGGAGACCGAGAAGGGGTCTCGGATCATTGGGGAAGACTCCCTCCGTCGGATCTGTCGACGACGTAGCGGCGGTGGGGGCCATCGCACCCGCAAGCCCATCGGTGAAGTCCACCTCAAGGTTGTTCAATCGCGCTCTCTCTCTATCTAGGCACGAAATATGTAAGGGATAGTGGGAACTACAATCCCATAATTTAAAAAACTGATTAGATAAATTTTTTTAATATGTGATCCCATAATTTAAGAAACCGATTTGATAAATTTTTTTATTATGTGATTTTAGTCCCCCTAATCCAGGTTTGACCCTCTTTATGATTTTCTAAGATGTTCAGCCTCCCGCATTTTCAATTCCTGATCATCCCTGCGTGTATAGATTTGTATGTCTATATAAATTTAGTTGGATAATTGGTATTGATTAATTATGGTCTGGTCTTATATGTGTAGCATTTCATAGATTTTGTGAGATGGAATGTTTGTATAGATTTATATGTGTAAGTAAATTTACTTGTATAATTGGTATTGATTAGTTAAGGTCTGATCTTATATCTGTAGCATTTCATAGATTTTGTGTGATGGAATGTTTATATACAATTATTGCAATATCTTTCTTTTCCTTTATATGCCTTGCTCATGATCATATCTTACATATGTGGGCAAATTATGCCTTGTTCATGAAATGTAATGTTTATATACAATTAGGTACTTTTTCTTTTCGCTACTTTTCCTGTATATTTGTCTTTTTGCTATCTTATGTATGTAATTGTGAAGCTGACTTGGTTCTTGGGTAGCTATATTCCTTTTGGTTGATAATTGTGTATTTCTCTTGTTATTGTTATGCCCCCTGTGTTGTAAATGTTGTCAAATTTTGTTTTCAGATTTTCTACTTTTTGTTAAAATTCGGAGTTAATCGTAATTCATTGACACTGTAGAATATATTCAAGGATTAGATTATTCCAATATATCGACTTTCTGTTTACAAATTTATATTATTCTTATTGGAGTTTCTCAATGTTTTGTAAGTGTGGCAGATGATTGTCAATCGGTTTGGTGTCCTTAGCTTTAGTTACTTCAATCTCTGTCTGACATGATTGAGCTCTGTCTCATTTTCATGTGTTTTCCATTGTTCCAATTTGCTTTCTGTTCTTTTTTTAATTTCTTTCCGAATTGCCAGAAAGTTATAATGTCAAGAAGACATTGCTTTGTTGCCTGCTTGATTTAATAATTTAGAATGTTTTATTTGATTTATCTGTTTGATGAGAATGCTTTAACGAGACACTCTATAACTGTTTTTCTATTTATGTGACATTTTGGTGTGAGAAGGACTCTTTGTTTTTTGAAGGAATTGAAAACTTCTTTGCTTCGTCTGAAGGGGAAGATCCTCGATTACATATGTGTGCGTATGTGTGTGTGTGCGTGTGGCTTTGGCTATCTGATATTAGGTCTTTTTGCCTGTTTTTAATTTCCTAGATTCTTCTATCATGACCAGTTGCTTGGGCTTTGTACCACTTTCATTGCCCTTGAGATCTCTTCTTGTGGTTTACATTTATTACTTGTTTAAAAAATGAAAATGAGAAGGCTTGAATGTTTGTTGAATTAGTTATATCGGTGTAATCTCAGGTTTCATCAATACGTGAGAGCAGGTCAGATGACAAGAGATTTTCTATTTTTACGGGTACTAAGAGGCTGCACTTAAGGGCTGAAACACGAGAAGATAAAGTGTCATGGATGGAGGCATTGCAAGCTGTGAAGGACATGTTCCCAAGAATGTCCAACAGTGAATTAATGTCTCCTGTGGATGACGTTGTCGTATCTACTGATAAGCTAAGGCAGCGTTTGCTGGAAGAAGGTGTGAGTGAAGAAGCCATCCAAGACAGTGAGTTGATAATGAGGAACGAATTTTCTGTGTTGCAGAATCAGCTTATGCTTCTCAAACAAAAGCACCGGCACCTCCTTGACACACTGCGGCAGTTAGAGGTAAACTAGTTTATGAGTTGGCATCTTCAAGACTGCCTATTTCTGTGTTTGTATACATAGGTTCGGAACTGTATCTCAATTTCTACGGCTGTTGAGTGTCAATATTACACGGTTACCTATATTATTGCATCTGAATTGATCTACTTTTGTTGTAGGCTTCAAACTGATGATGTATTTACAACAATGCAAGTTGCTTTTGTGCTCTTATTTCGTTGCTATGAAATGAATCAGTGCATTTGGTTTTCTATGCTTTTACCACCTTTTGCCATATTGATATTTGCGTAGTTTGGATTTTTCAGTTGTTTTTCTTTCATTTATTATTATTTGGAATGTTCGCATATTGCTTATTAGTGAGGTTCTAAGCGCATTGCAGATCAGCTTGTGGCAGAAGTGGTTTCTGTTCATTAATAATGCTTTGGATCCTTTGATATGGTCTGTACAATTTTTTTAAGTAGTCATGTCAGATACTTGACGCCGGTATGCATCTGAGACTTTTAGGTTTATATATATGTATATATGTTTCCAACTGCCAAGTTTTAGTAGCTTATCTTTTAAATTTAAGTTTGTTGTTATATATATGGATGCTTTATATCATACTAGCGATGTCGCACACACGTGATGCGTGTGAAACTCGAATTGCAATAATAATTAATTGGACAAAAAAGAACTGTTAGGGAATACAATGCTAATAATACAAATCTGCAAATCTGGATCCAAAATTGTGAGATGATAACACAGGAGAATAATGAAAGAGAATCAAAGAGGAAAAATTACCATTTTCGAAATTCAATTTGCAAGCTCTTACAATACTAACAATCAATAAAGAGAGAGAAGATTAGAGGAGAGATAGAGAAGATGGACGGTGAGAGAAGAAAGAAGATGAAAGGAGTGATTTAGAAATGGACAGAGAGAGATTTCTTCTATGTTTATCTAGTTGTTTGAGCGATTAAGAGAGAGAAAGAGAGGGAGAGTACAGTTTTTTCTCATTTAAAAGTACCACTCTGTGGAAGTGGGTGGTTGAAGGAATATTGTTTTTACTTTTATGCCCTTGTGTAACTGAATCTATTTAAAATAAAACTGTACAAATATGATATTTTAAGAAAAAGAAAGGGTATTTTTGGTACAACAGAAAAATCAACACTTTTTCACCCTGAGTAACTGCCAAATTTGTGTTCCCTTTTAATAATATTATAGATACAAATATAATATTACCATATATAATGTGCCTCCATATTAGCGAAGTGTTAAGAAGAGGGGCAATTTTTTCTCTTAGTCACTCTATGTAAGTAGTCTTGCCTTTGGAAATTGAATTATCTATTACTTCTCTCTTTTCTTTTTACCTGTTGATCTCTTGCTGTTTCTTTGGTAGACTGAAAAGGTTGATTTGGAGAATACAGTAGTTGACGAAAGCCAAAGACAATTGAAGGAGTCCAGGCCTTCAACTCGGTCAAGGCATGACAAGTCTAGTGGTATGATATCTGCATACTTTATTCTTTGCTATATTGGTGGCCTTATATTTGCATTGTTACCTGAATGGCCATGTAATACTTTAATTCAAAACATGTTGTTTATGTGGCACCGGTGATGGGGCAGGCGTAACTTTGTTGTAACTTTGTCGAGGAAGGGTTCTTAAGCGACCAATGTATATGGCAGGAGACATTGATAGGACTGACCATTCCCATAATTTTTTACTTCAAGGGCTGAGTTCGTTAATTTTTCTAGCAACCGCTATATAAAATAATTGCAAGAAATTCAGATATACTTCTTTAGCTGTGGCATATTTTCTAGTTATATTCCCTTACAGAATCCAAATTATGGGTTGCAAGGCATAAAGTACATTCTATTCAAGTATCACGTTATTGTAATGATTATATTTATCAACTAATTATCATTGTTGGTTCGCTTTATAGGGTTGCCTTCTCTGTTTTGTCGAGGTTAAACTGAAGGAACATTTACTGTGATATCTATGCTTAAAAATGCATCATATGATATGACAGCAAGTAGAAATGAGAAGATTGCATGCTTCTAACTTACATGTGATGGACTTGTTAATTTAGTTTGGTGCTGTGGAAATTAGCATAGATTACTAGTCGTTATGAATGATGAGGAGATCAATCGTAAATCAAGGGATTACTTGGTTTTTTTGTATAAAGAAAAAATGTCTTCAGATATGATTTATTTGAACTTAGAAATGGACATTTAATGTACTTCTATAGTTTCTGTGTAAACACATCTTCAGAGGATATGATTTATTTGAACTTAGAAACGAACATTTAATGTACTTCTATAGTTCTGTGTAAATACATTGATCTTAATTTAGTGAAGTACTAGTGTCGAATACTCAATATCAGAGAAGGTATATGGGTCTGTCTTGTATTTGTTTAGGTGGGCAAGTACCACACAACCACAATATGAAAGTCATTTCTCATACATAATTGTACTAAAATTTAATTTATTTGTTGGTGCTTTTTAGTAGTTTCTACACACTAAACACACTTATCTATTGCTATTATTAATGTTTTTTGCATTAAACGTTGCAGCATCCAATGATCATTAAGTACGATTAGTAAGCAAATCTAATAATTAACATAGC